>PVJI01001554.1:0-175842 GCA_004026765.1 Micronycteris hirsuta | reverse complement strand
GCTGCGGGCCTCTCCAGGCAGCTGGAGCATTGCCGGTACCACTCCACAAACTGTCTTCCCGAGTGCTCTCCACCCGGCTCTGCCCGCTTACCGGTCTGGATGAACTTGTCTTCTTTAACTCCTCGGTTGTCGGACTTCTACTCAGTTCAGTTTTCTGTCAGATCTGGCTGTTTTTGTTTTTTAAATTGTTGTTTTTCCTCTTTTGGTTATGCGCACAGTGTGTCTACCTACGCCTCCATCTTGGCTGGAAGTCCCTATTTATTTTTATTTGGAGAGGGGAGGGGAAGGAAAAAGGGAAGGGGAAAAACATCAGTGTGTGGTTACCTTTTGCACACCCTCTACTGGGGGACCTGGCCCACAACCCAGGCATGTGCCCTGACTGGGAATCGAACCAACAACCCTTTGGTTTGCAGGCCCATGCTCAATCCACTGAGCCACACCAGCCAGGGCCAATTTCTGCCTTTTTAACTACATAATAAGCTTATTTTGCTCTCCATAATGTTCCCAGCATCTAACACAGTGACTGGCATTTGGTAAGACTCTGAAGTGGAAGTTGACTGTGAAGAATGAGAAAAGGTAGAGTGAGGAAAGACATTCACTTACATCCCAAGCCGTGTGGCGGGTCCAGGGTGGTCATTAGTACAGATGTCCACTGGCCTGTGGCTTTATTGTTTCATCCCCAAGATCTCAAGATCTCAGGTGTTTAGTAGTAGATCTGTGACTGCCTTGTGACTAGTGACATTGCATGAGATGCCTGAGAGCTGCTGCCCAAGCTGAAGTCACCTTGACACCTGCGGTAAAACATAGCAACATAAGTATAAGTGAAGCCATATGTTCGCTGAACAGATTCTCTAAAAGACAGTAAACAGAATTAAAAATTGGAGGTTTAAATAGGCTGATACTAATAGGGGTTGTGTGTGTGCTCGTGGATTTCTGTGCTTGTTAGGTGAAGAAGGGAGGGCATAGTAAGGGATACCGTTTTATATATTTTATTTTTAACAGAATGCATCAGAGTTATATGGGGCTGATCATGTTTATTTAACACTCGGCAGAATTAAAAATGAGACTGTCCCTCCCATCCCCTTTGCTCCTTGGCTCCTCATGTCTGTTAAAAATTCCAAGTCTGAGACAGACGCGCATATAACCTTGTTCAGGCACACAGGTCACGTGTCCACTGGCGCCTGCACAGATGCTGAAGTCTGTGCTACGGACTTGGTAGATGAGCACCAATACCCTTCCTTGCCTGAAAGATTTTTAGGGCAGTCATTTACACGGAACCTCTTAAAATGCAGAGGGATGCGGTTCAATAAATTAAAATGCAGTTGCAGTTTTTGCTTCTCCACACCAAAGACCCCAAGGCAGTGTGGGGTGGTGTCAGAACACTGGCTTTGGAATCACAGGGACCTGGGTTTGAACCTTGATCCTGCCACTTTTCATTGATGTGACTTTAGGCAAGTTATCCTCCTAAACTTAAAAAATGTGCCTCATTCACTTAAAAAAAAAAAAAGGGGGGGTGGGTGGGTGGGTGAGGTCATTCTAGAGCTGTTAGAAGGATTTAGTGAGATCTGACCTGTAAAGATCCTCGTGCAGTTTGGCGCAGAGTGAATGCTCCATCAGCGCTAGTTACCGTGGCTGCTCTTACACAGACGTGACTGCTTAGGTTTTACTTGGAATTTAAATACAGAAAAATTGGAACAACTTTCAAAGAGAGCTCGATCTTATTCTGGTTTTGGTCTTAATTGGGACATTAAGTTTATGTTGTTTTAGGGCTGGGATATTAGTATATTATTAGTGTGATGATTTCTGCCTTGTTTTTAACGCTATGATTTTGCTTTAAAAACTGTCTAGTAAGGAATAAGTAATTATTAATTGAAATAGAGAAATGGTTCAAAATTCTAGGACTTCAGAAAATGGAATGCATTTTTCTAAAATCTGCCATAGCTAACGTCATGCAGAGTGCATGGAGGTGTTCGTCTCAGCTGTCTGATCAGAAGCTGGTGCCTCCCTGGTTTCTGGACAGGGTCGAATGGGCCGGGGAAGGGTCTCTTCAAGGTCGCCAGTAAGAGCTCCACACCTTCGGTTCAGAAGGCTTGTATTCTTCTTATGTAACCACGGACGGTGGCAGATGCCACGCTCTGTTGTGAAGTGAATTTGGAGGAGGGAGGGTTTTATAACAGATGGTTTCTTGGATATCTGGGGCCTGTCCAGCTCTAAGCTTTGAAAACGATGGGCTAGACCCTGATCTGGCACGGATGTTGGCTTGATTGCCAGAACGGGAAGTGAGGTCCTAGGGCGATGTCATTGGGGCAGCTGCAGCTGCTCTTCTGGTGGGCTGGCCCCCCGCAGCCTGGGCTTCTCGGGGGTTTGATGAGGCGATTGTGTGTGGTTCAATGACAACAATGAAGTAGGAAACCCAGCCTGGAATCTGAGACAGCCGTAGCCATTTTGGAGCTATTGGCCTGTTTTAAAAGGGATGTCAGCTACTGTGCCTTGTGGGACTTGTGCCACCTTTGGCGTGGATGGAAACGTGTGAATGTGGGAGCCAAAGCTGTAGGCGTCTTCCATTGGTCAGCCTGGTGTCCCAGCTTGTATAGGACAGGAAGCAGAGTGCTCCGGGGGAGAGCTTGGCTCTCCTCGTTGATAGTAGCCTCCGAAGACTAGGAACTTATCCCAGACTTTGTTAACATCCTCTCATACCTTTTAAAAAGTGATTAAATCATCCTTGGCTGGGTTCTAGTATTTGGCCTGCATCTCTGGAGCTGGGTGTCCTTGGGCAATTACTTAATCTCTCTGTCTCACTTTCCTTATCTATAAAATAAAGGGGCCAAACTAGATGATGTCATAGGTATGAGACAGCCCAACTCTGAGTAAGATATTTTATATGTCTATTTGTAGATTTTGGTATTTGCTTCTTTGAATAGTGGGCTCCACAAATTTATTTCTGTACAAGGTGACACATAAAACCTTCTTTTTGCTCTTAAATTCTTTAAGATTCAGGTGGTGCTTCTCCATATCTAGTATTCAAGAGTTTGGAAATTAGAGGCAGTACCATTATTTTATGGGGACAGGGACCCAGATTTCATCTCCTTCTGCAGCCTGGAAATGATCTTGTCCTAGTTACTGTTGGGAAAAACTGATTGCAATTGCTGTTGGCAAGGTACAGTGTGGAATTCTATGCGTGGCATAGAATGATGGAAGCACAGTGTTGCAATGGCAGTAGAGGCCACGTGGTCAGCCCCGTCATGGTGTGAGGACACTGCGGCCCAGAAAGTTTTCCTCACGTGTCTGGGGCTGTGCAGCTAGACCCTGTGAGGGCCATGGCTGTGCTTTGTAAATCTTGACATCTCCAGGGCCTCTTGGGCATCTGCTCCAGCTGGTTTCTTTATTAGTGCTTGTCAGCAGCCTTAGGCAAAGACCTCTCATGTTAACCCTCCCCTGACCCATTAGGTTCTGAAATGCCCAGTCACCCGTGTTCTGAGGAATTATTTCAAGATAGAAGACACTGCAAGAGCTTTGGGTTTCCTTTTCGTTATGGTCCGGGTAAACATGCTCTGCTTCTCAGGAGCTGGTGCAGGCCCTGGAAGTGTTCTTCATGAGAGGTCACTTCTTACCCCCATCCTCACAATTCCTCTTTCTCTGAAGGGTTTAATTTGTAAGATGGGAGCAGAGGTACAAGTCTCAGGAGTGATGCAGATTTTGTGGAACGGGAGAGAGGCAAGAGCTGAGTGGACTGGTTAACGTAGGAGCTGAGGAACCATTGTGAGGGGAAAGCGCAACCCGGGAGGCCTTGCAGTGTGGGTAAGGTTCTTCTGCAGAGCTCTCTCGAGATTGTGTGTGCGTTGTCACGAGTTATCGCATGTTTCTCTTACTTGCTTTGATTCTCGTTCTTTTTCTTATATTGCTGTAGCCACCGAGTGCCCCATGTGACATTTTCTAGGACTCTGCTGCCAGCCAGATTTTGCCATTTCTGCCTATTTCCATCACTTCTCCCTGATTGGAATAGACACACATGCCTTATTTTCTTTATTCTAAGACATTAACTTTTAAAAATGTGTCTGGAATTTGAGCGAGTCTAAGAATCAATGTGTATATTTAATGTAGTGTTTTTCTTTTCCCTGCAAGCACTGTTAGGAAATCTCTGTATCTGAGAATCCGGAAATAACAGGAGTTAAATGGTGGATTTTCTTAGTGAAGAGAGATGGTGGGGGATTGAGAGCAAAACAATTAGGAAGGGCAACAAACATTATGAAGGTGGGGACGATGTGCTAAGCGAGGTGGAAGGTACTGTATTCTGTTTACCCCCTGACATTTTCAGGCTGGTGTAAATTTTGCAAGGGGGCAAATTCTCAAGAATTTTCAAGAAAGTTGCGGCATTAGGCTCTCTTAGTTCCAAGGTCACAAAGACTGTAGCAGGGGTTATTTCTTAGGTTACATGTGGCAGGGGAAATGGGGCTCCTGAGAATGTCTGTAGATACAAACTGTCATGGCCAGGCCTCACCCATACTGTGGTGACAGACAGACCCAAGGCAGCATTGGAGATGTCCCAGCAGGAGTTTGTGACGACTATTCCTTGTTATAACCTGCTATGATGACTTAATATGGGTCCGGTTAATTACCATAGTCTCTGTTTGAGTAGAATTTTAAGTAAACGTTTTGTCCTGTGTTGTTGGCCAGCAGGGCATTGTGTGTTGGCTGGATGGTGGAGGCCATTTAGCTTGTTCCTCACATTCATGAAGGGGCTCAGATTTATTCCTTTTGTGTTATCTGCACATGAACATTCAGTCACAGAGACAAAGTGGCAGGGTTGAAAGAAGATGACATTCATCATCCAAATTTAGATAGGTTTCTCATTAACATCTGTAGTGTGCTATGAATTACTATGTTTTATAAATCTTGAACTGTCTTATAAAGAGCATAATTAGAGTTAAGTGTTGTTTGAGTGTTACATATGTTAATTTGTTTAATGTAGACATTAAACTTCTCATTTCTTTCTTTTTTTATATGTATGTATATTAATTATGCTGTTACAGTTGTCCCAAATTTTCCCCCTTTGCCCGCATTCACCTGGTACCCCCATTTCCTCTGGCAGTCCCCCCTGCCCCACTTAGTTCACATCCATGGGTTGTGCATATAAGTTCTTTGGCTTTTTCATTTCCTATACTGTTCTTAACATCCCCCCTGTCTATTCTGAAACTACCAATTTGTATTTCTTAATCCCACACCTTTTCCCCCTTCTCCTTCTCCCCCCAGCTGATAACCCTCCAAATAATCTCCATATCTATGATTCTTTTTCTGTTCTGCTTGTTTGCTTAGTTTTTTAGATTCAGTTGTTGATAGTTGTGAATTTGTTCTCATTTTAATGTTCATAGTTTTGATATTCTTTTTTTTTTAAAGATTTTATTTATTTATTTATTTTTTAGAGAGAGGGGAAGGGAGAGAGAAAGAGAGGGAGAGAAACAGCAATGTATGGTTGCCTCTCACATGGCCCTCAGTGGGGACCTGGCCCGCAACCCAGGCATGCCCCGACTGGGAATCGAACCGGGACCCTATGGTTCCCAGCCCGCGCTCAATCCACTGAGCTACACCAGCCGGGCCTATGATATTCTTTTTCTTAAGTAAGTCCCTTTAACATTTCATACAATAATGGCTTGGTGATGATGAACTCCTTTAGATTTACCTTGTCTGGGAAGCACTTTAATCTGCCCTTCCATTCTAAATGATAGCTTTGCTGCTTAGAATAATCTAGTTTGTAGGTCCTTGCCTTTCATGACTTTGAATACTTCTTTCCAGCCCCTCCTTGCCTGTAAGGTTTCTTTTGAGAAATTAGCTGATAGTCTTATGGGAACTCCTTTGTAGGTAACTCTGTGCTGTTCTCTTGCTGCTTTGAAGATTCTCTCCTTATCTTTAACCTTTGGCATTTTAATTATGTGTCTTGGTGTTGTCCTCTTTGTGTCCAGCTTGTTTGGGACTCTCCGTGCTTCCTGGACTTGCATGTCTATTTTTCTTCAGCAAATTAGAGAATTTTTTTTTCATTATTTTTTCAAACAAGTTTTCAGTTTCTTGCTCCTTCTCTTCTCCTTGTGGCACCCCTGTGGTTCAAATATTGGTATGTTTGACGTTGTCCCAGAGGCTCCTTAGCCTGTTTTCGGGGTTTTTTTGTATTCTTTTTTCTTCTTGCTATTCTTTTTGAATGTTTTTTTCTTCCTTATGTTCCAAATTATTGATTTGATTCTCAGCTTCATCCACTCCACTGTTGGTTCCCTGTAAATTTTCACTTCATGCAACCTTCATTTCTGCCTGGGCCTTTTTTATGTTGTTGAAGTACCCAGTGAGTTCCTTGAGAATCCTAATAAGCAGTGTTTTAAACTGTGCATTGGATAGATTGCTTATATCCATTTTGTTTACTTCTTTTTCTGGAGTTTTGTTCTGTTCTTTCAATTGAGCCATGTTTCTTTGTCTCCTCATTTTGGCAGCCTCCCTATGTTTGTTTCTATGTATTAGGTAGAGCTGCTTTGACTCCCTGTCTTGGTAGTGTGGTCTATTGTAGAAAAGCGCACCTGTAAGTTGGAGGAGGTGCGCTTTAGGTAAAGGGTGGAGCTTTAGGTAATCTCTAGGGCGGGGCAACCCAAGTGAACCAGGTTGATAGAGTCTCAGATATGGTATCGCCACCCTGTGGCTTTATGTGGGAGAGGGCTCAGGAAGGGGACAGTGGCCACTGCTTGTCCTCTGGGGGTTTTGTCCAGGAGGAAACTGTCGCCTGGCACTTGCCCTGATGCCTGATACTTCAGTTTCTCCTCATATGCCACTGGTTCAGTGCCAGAGCTCAGAGGGAGTAAGACTGCATAAGTCCTAAGTCTGTTTTGTGCCGTTAAGAGGAGATGCCTGAGAACCCTGCAGTTTCTTCCTCTGTCCAACCCCCACTGATTTTTACAGCCAGAAGTTGTGGGGACTTATCTTCCTGGCACTAGAGCCCTGGGCTGGGTGGTGGTATAGGGCTGGGGTCCCTCACTTCTGAGGTATCCCTCTTAGTTACCTCTACCACACATGGGTGTGGGACTGCCTGCTCCATGTCTCTGCATCTCCATGTCTCTGTGTCTCCATGTCTCTCTGTCTCTGCCCCTCTACCCATCTGGGTGAATGTGACTTTTTTAATTTCTTGGTTGGCAGATTTCATACAACTCAATTTTCTGATGATTCTGGGTGATAGTTGTTTTGTATTTTAGTTGTAATTTTTACTCTGGTTATTCAAGGAGGCAAGCCATGTTTACTTAAACCTCCATCTTGACCGGAAGTCTCATTTCTTTATTTTTAACGTAACTAGAAGTGTTAAAATTGAGTGGTGCAAGGCTCTCTTGACCTCTGAAAGGCCTTGCTGACCTGTCTTTGCATTGGCTGTCCTGGGCCATGTGCTCATTTCTGGTGCAATGAACGAGGGGTAGGGCCATCACATGCTATAGAAAACTTTGTCCCTTGGTGCATTAAATAGCCTGGGACCTTTTCCCTGAGGAAGTGCTGTAGGTGTAGCAGGTTTGTGACTGAATTGAAGATGGGACATCTGGGATTCTGAGCTGTAAGGCTCTCGGCAGAACTCTGATTTAGCCGTGGGATCACTAAAGTTCTAGGAAGCTCAGCTCATTTCTGTGCATCTACTCTTGTAACATACAGACAAGTGACACCAAATGACTTTTAAAAACTGTGAAGACTGTAAAACTCATTTACACTTTGAGATATCCAGCCACTGTTAAAATACTTTTAAAAAATGAAATAATTGTTTAGGCAGTTGGCAGTCATTTTGGTAAAACTTTGGAGTGAACAGCTCTATGAGAAAAACAGTTTCAGAAAGGAGGAGAGGACATAAAGAGATGCAAGGGGCCCTTTAGTCAGCTAGATGAAGGCTGAAGTGATAATTGGCTGTGCTTAGGGAGGGATAAAATTGGAAAGCAGTGTGAACATGTAGCTCAAGTCATTGTTGGGGGAGCTTTGAAATGAAAACTGGCGCTTAGTAGTAACAGTGACTATGCATTTTAAATTTGTACTCCCCATTTATCTTTATCAAGCTGTAATAATTTATTCTGTAACCACCACTGGGAGATATCTTAGGCAGGACTGGGTTGCATGAGTTACCATTTTTGTTGCTTGGCCAAAGCTTTGATGTCTACAATAGGGACTAGAAAATTTTATGTGGAAAGGTTGGCATCTTAACAGTGTTTGAAATCAGTAATCTGGTACCCCAGTGCCTTGTGACAGAAGGGATTTTGGACCTTGGTGTTTTGCACACGCCACGTTTGTATGGTTAGAGAACACATGATTGTGGGGAAAGTGGCTGTTCATTCACAAGGTAGTTTTTCTGTGTTCTTGTTGAAACGCACATCCTGGGTGGGTTTTATTCTAATCATCCGTGGTACAGTCAGGATATCTGAAAGCGCTGTCAGAGAATAGAGCGAAGGCACCATTGTCAGCCTGCTGCTTTATGGACAGATTGTGTTTATCAAAAACTGTGGCATCCTGTAATTTTTCTTCAAGTTTTTTTATTATAGAACAGCTGACCTGGTATTTCAGTATATTATTTTGCCAGGAAAATGTCAGGTTGGTCCTCCTCTCTCTGTGCATCTCAAACACCAGTGGAATGAGCAAAGGAAAATATAGCCCCTGGGCTCAGCCCAGAGCTCTTTGACTTCATCTCCAGGGCTGGACCCGTCACATCCTTCACAAAAATGTTCATACATTGCTTTTCGAGACAGAGGGGGAAGGGGGGAGAGGGAGAGAAAGAAACATGGATCTGTTGTTCCACCCATCCATGCACGCACTGGTTGATGCTTGTATGTGCCCTGACGGGGGGGTGGAGCCCCCAGCCTTGGTGTATGGGGACAGCACCTTAACCCACTGAACTGCCTGGTCAGGGCCCATCACGGCTTTCTGATTCTTCCGTCTCTTCCACCATGCTTCATTTCTGCAGCAGATGTCATGTCTTGCCATGTATAATATGCATCCATGTTTTTGGCCCAAACTTTCAGGAAAAAAATCTTTCGTTTTCATTTTTTAATTCGATATTTTAAAATTTACATTTAGAAACAAAACCAATTATTGTGTTCCAGGGTATTATTTTGCATACGGATATCATCATTGCTTTTTAGAGATAACACTTTTAATGCATAAGTATAAATGAAAGAATGAAAAACATTTCTATGGATTGAGAATTAGTACTACCCATGTATAATGCACATCCTTATTTTTCCCTCAAAAATTTGGGCAAAAAAGGGCATGTCATACACGGCAAAGCACGGTACATACTGAACTTGGTGGCTGTCATGGAACTGGGCGTGCCATGATGAACAAAACAGAAATGATTCTTGACTTCTTGGCATCCACACCTCTGTGAGGGTCCCAGGGAATAAATACGTAAGTACTGCAGGAAAAAGAATTATAAATTGCAATGAGTGCTGTAGAGAGAGGAACGAAACACAGGGGACAGTGAAAGAGAAAAACAGGAAGAACACAGGTTAGGTGGGAGGGAAGGCCTCTCTGAGGAAATGGTATTGCAGCTGAAAACTGAGGGATGGAGAGGACCAGCCACGTGAGGAGGGGCGGCAGGGTCTGTCGGGCCAGGGTGAGGGTGGGGGTGGGGGCTGAGGGGCAGGGGCAGGGTAGGAAGGCCTGGAGTGGGCAAAGGCTGGGTTTAGGAGAGTAAGGAGCCAGAGGAGGCCTGTTTCTGGGAGAGAGGCTGCGTCTGTTCTGTTTCCTCGGTGTTGTGGTTCGGAGACGGCCTGCCTACCTGTCCCTTTAAAGGCAAAGGGGTCCTCGCCAGTCCCAGTGGTTGTCACTGCTGGGCCTGCTAAGCAAATTCTAGGGTGCGTTTTGCTTTGGGAGTTGTAAATGGTCTCACTTGAGAACATTACAAGAACTGAAAGATTAGTTTAAATAAAAGAATTTAATTGGAGAATGCATCATTGTTCTCACAAATCCCTGATGCTTGGCCCTTGCCTTCTGGCCTTTTCATTCTGTGTTTGTTCACTGTCATCTGCATGGAGTTCTGGGCTACAGACCTTCCCCTTCACCTCCCAGTGCCTCTCTTTTTGTAATTCTTGCAGCTTTGTTTTTCTTATTTATTTGTTTGTTTATTTGAGTGCCTGGAAGTGAGATGGGAAGGAGAGTTCACTTAGTGGTGGTTCTTTGGATGAAATAAACCTCAATTGCCAATGAAGGAATTCTGGTGGGTTTATTGATAGGTAGCGTTTTTCTCCAGAATAAAGATCCCCAGGAAACATTAAATACAGTCGCATTATTGAGTATGCCATGCGCATTTTAAATTTGGGACAGGGCCCTGAGTGCTGTTGTCAGGTGTTTTCTGGGCCAAGGGCCCTGGCTGAGGGGCACGAGAGGGCTGAGCCCCCTGGATACATGCAGCCTGCTCTCCAAGGCTTGGGTGGACCAGCTTGGAGGAAGGGGGCGTCTTTCTATTTCTCATGAAAGCTACTCAGCGAGCCAAGCCCATTTCTGAAATGGCCCAGAGGTGCTGTGAAGCCTGGCCGCGGCCCTGTGCCTGAGGAGGCGTCAGTGAGCTCTGGATCGTGCCTCCTGCCCAGGAACGCCCTGCTCCCACCTCATGAGACATGGGACGTGACTGGACCAGCGTTCGGTCCCCTGTACACCATGCAGGGCTGGCGCCTTTTTTCTCTTGGTGTGTTACTGGTTATAATGGACATATTTTTGCAGTCAGTGCATACAAATTATTTTTGCAAGCATTTGATATATTTTAAAATATTTTCATCACCATGCTGAAATCACACTTCAGCTTGTCAAAAATAGTAGTTATCTGATATAACTCCAACCTAGTTTCCAGCTGGGGCAGTGCTTGCACAAGCGTGTGGTGCCCGGATTATAGTTACATCACGTTCATTCACAGAGGCCACCTCACATAATGTTCCAGAGCATTTGTACTTTAATATTGCAGTCAGTTCTTCTTACTAATAAGATTGAGCAGGTACTTTTATTCCCAGTTTATAAAAGGAGGAAACTGTGGGCCTGGGAGATTTAAGTGGTGTGCCCCAAACAAATTAGTTTGGAATCGGGGCTAGAAAATGGATTCTTTCTTCCTTCTGGAATCAGTCAGGGTGTGGATTAATCTCCGGTGACGAGGACACCCCTGACTACAGCGGCCCTCAGACTGTAGTCCAGCGGTGAATGGCGAGGGCTGAAGGCTGCCACTCGCTGCCCTTTCTACCCCTGGCCATGTGACTTCATCGCCGTGTCTTAGTAATTCGTGGCTTTGTCATTAAGAGGGAGACCCCCAACTTGCCACATCACTTCAAATCATATTATATCACTTATAGTCTTAGGAGCTTACCTAGCTTCAGGGGAACCTGGGAAGAATAGTCTCTACTGGGGGCCAGGTGCCTGGTTAAAAATGGGGGGGCTGAGTACTGAAAGGGGCAAGGTGGGGTGCTGGGGTACTGTAAACACATTAGTTCTTTTTTTTTTCTTTTTTTTAAACACATTAGTTCTGATTCCCCCCTTTTTTAAGTATATTTTATTGGTTTTGCTATTACAGTTGTCCCATTTTTTTTCCTCCCCTCATCCCTTCTTAATGTAACATTAGGCTGTGTGCGGGATGCTAGGGGAGTGGTTGGCTAATAAGGGAGGGTAATGAATGGCTACAGCAGAACATTTTATGATGATTCTTATCAGACTGCTTTTCGTGATATGCTCGATCATGCCACTTGGGTCGTTTATTTGCTCTTCACCTGAGCGTTGTGCGGTCTAGTCATTGATGGTACCAGCCTGGGCCAGCCCAGCTCACCACAAAGGCCCTACATTTGCAGCGAGTTCCGAGCCCCCCGCAAAAGTAGGAAGTTGGTTTACCTGTCATCAGGTTTTAAAAGAAAGATTTTTGCTACTGATGGCAACTGAGTGAAGCTTGAGGAGGGAGAGGGCTGTGCAGGCCTGGGGGCGTTTCCTGTGCCGCAGCTGGGCCGACGACTCTGCCGGTTCTGTTAGTTCTGCGTGACGGATGAGGGTCCCCCGCTTGTTACATGAAGATGCAGCGCTGGTGGTACCACAGGCATCGCTTCGCCTCTGACGTACCTTCTGCTCAGAACCGTTCAGCTCTAGCTGGTTGTCTCGCCTATTTTCCCTCAGGCTTGGACCTGTCTCCCCTGGTCTCTCCCAGGGACAGTGGCCTCCCTGTCCTGTTGAGGTAGGGGACAGATTCTGCCCTACTGTGCAGGGAGTTGGAGCATTAGGAGCCCTCTGAACTGAGAGATGCTGGCGGCCATGGTGAACAAGCTGCTAGAAACATTGTCCTTTAACACAGCCACGAGTCAAAAGAAATTGCAGAGTAGATCTGCACCTAGACCAGAGGTGACGGAGCCTGGCTTGGGGGCCGAGCTCACCAGGAGCTTCCTTCGCTGCCCAGCTCCTTTCCCCTGTGTTACACGGGCTGCTGGCTGTCACCAGTATTGCTCAGAGAATGCGTTCCCTGTGAACACCTACTGGAGTGATTCTGTCTACCTGAGCAAAAAGGGGCACACAGAGACACATCTGGTTTTCTTCCCAGCCTTCCAACCATCACCTTGCTTTTGCCCTGGCCCTCCCCACTGCCCCACTTCCTCAGGCAATGAGCTGGGGTGGCTGTTCGCCTCTTTGGCCCCACAGTGGACTAACATGAAGAACTTTGAAAAATCCCGTGTCCAGGTCTCACCCCCAGCAATTCTGGGTTAATTGGTATGGATAGGACTTGGGTAACAGTTCTGTTTTGTTTGCTTCCTTCCTTCCTTCCTTCCTCTCTCTCTCTCTCTCTTTCTTTTCTTCTTTTTTTCCTTTCTTCTTTCCATCAATCCATCCATCAATCTATTCTTTTTTTTAGTACCCTCTCCAGGGTGTCCGACCTTTTGGTGTCTCTGGGCCACACCGGAAGAAGAAGAGTTGTCTTGGGCTACACATTAAATACACAAATACTAACAAAAACTGATGATGAGCAAAAAGAAAAAATTTTCAAATACATATACGACTTTGTGTTGGGCCTCATTCATAGCCATCCTGGGCCACTTGCGGCCCGGGTTGGACACCCCTGTGACCATTGTGGTTTTCTAGCCTAACCCTAATTTGCTACATAAAACCATCTAAATTTAAGTCTTATACAGGGAGTGATGTAAGCCTGGGTTTATGATAAGAGATATCTTGCTCAGTAAACAGAATAAGTATCCCTCACAGATAACTGCAAATTTATCTGGGGGAGCAACAGAAAAGAATTTAAAAGGACTATCTTTGAGGGGGAGTATTCACCCTGAAAGGTTGTGGATTTAGTGGAAGAAATCCTCAAAAATTTATATTAGAGACAACTATTGGGTGGAAAACCTGAAGGAAGAAGCACTGTGTGCATTTTGTGGTTAAAAATAAGGCACTGCATTTATAGGATGTTTCTTCTGTAAAAGTGGCAAAGTGTTACAGATCTGTTTTATTTTTTTCTGGAGAGAAGCATTATGCCACTTAATAACACAGAAGGTGAACGTCATCAGAGTTCCTGTTTGGGGTCAGAAAAGACGGGCTTTATTCTTCCACGGTTGCTCGCCAGTGTTGAGACTTGGGACTGTCACAGAAGACTGGTCCTCTCGGTGGCAGTTCGCTGGGGACAGGGCCGGGGAAGAGGGGGAGGTTAGGGACCTGTGGCTCCCTGTGTGGCTGCACTAGTGAGTGTGCCGGCTGCTGGAAGGGCTCCATGTGGCTGTGGGCAGCGGGCTCACTGTCTCCCCTGCCATTTCTGTAGCAAGAGGGAGCCCAGCTGGGGCCAGGGGTCTGTGAATGCCTTAAAATTGTGTAAGACGTTGCGTGTGTGTATGTGAGGGTGCACTTTTTTTTTTTTCTGGGGAAGTCCCATGGCTTTTAAAAATCCAGATCTTGAAGGGAGTCAAGTGACTGTGAAAGAAAGGGAAGGACCCCTATCATGGGCATGTTATCTGCTGGGGAAGGGATGTCTGCACAACGCAGTAGAAAATCCTGTGAATTCAGAGGTTTTTTTGTTTTTGTTCCTTCACACTCTAGCAGCTTCTGTCTAGCATGTTATGCTCTAATGGGCAAGGTTCCAAAGTGAAACTTTTTCTGAAGGTTTCTCAAACAATAGAATGCTAGTAAGTACAGTGTATATAAATTTTATTTCAGGCACTACAAATTTTTTAAAGCTGTACTCTAATTACAGGCAAAAGTATTTAAGCAAGATTGTAACAAAATATAAATGTGGATAATAGGTCTGATAAAATACAAATTAATGATAAAAGCCACACAGAGGACGGGGTCATGATTATATTATGTAACTTAGGCTAGTGAAGTTATTGCAAATGAGCATTACATTTAAGTCTGAGCTTCCTGGAAACCAAGATAAAAAGAGAAAGGTGGTGGCTATTATCTTTCTTTCTTTAATTAAAGAAAGCAAATTTGACGAGATACTCTGGAGTTAATGTATGAAATCCAAGATTTAATAGCATGTCTCCCAGCACTTTTACCAAACACATGGGAATGCTTTTCTTGTGACTGCTTTCCACTTCAGCAGGGTTTTTTGGGGAGGGACGGGAGTATCTGTATACCTGCTAATGGGATCCCAGCATGTGCTTATTTGAGGTTTCTCCCCATCTTTCTGGGAACCCAGTTATCTTAACTGCCAGGAATTACAATAGCCTACCGTGTGAGACTGCACTCTGGAACTAACTGCCCAGCATGTGTGGATAGGGAGGAGGGTGATAGTGTGCTTTTCTCGCAGACTTGCTGGGATCAGCGATGATTTTCTGCTCTGGAAATTCAGGGTCCTGCCCAGGAGGCCTGCTGAGAGCTGAGCTGCAAGAAGACCCTTTGCTGTGGTTAGTTTGTACCTTGCCACTTTAGGGAGAACTTTTCTCTCACCTTCTGGCAAAGCACATTCACTTTATGACTATTTATAAATGCCTCAAAGATGAAAATTATTTTTTAATTTGGAATGAGAATCACAGTAATGTCTCTTTAGAATCGAGTTGCATTTCTTTGCCAAACTGCAAGGCTTTCTTTTTCTGCTCCTTTTTCTCCTTAAAAAAAAAAAAAAATTCAGGAATAAAAAAGACTTTTTAAATTCTTATTTCTTTCCATATGTGTTCAATAGTTGTATAAACTTTCCCACTTAAGCCATTGTTAATAATAGCTTTTATGTTGTTTTAGGAAACTAAGAACAAGTATCTCAATCCATAAATACTTCAAAATATATTTCCTTGGTAACAGTGTTTGATCTGGGTGAGAGGTGGAGAATGAGGAGGGGCATGGAAAATATTTAAACCCTTACATAGTTTTACCTGTATCTCCATTACAGTTTTATCCAGAAATAGTATGCGGCGCAGACAGATGTTTCCTTATCTTCCTGGAGTAGCTCAGGAGGAGAACCTCATATTGCTTTGAAACGTTTCGTTTGTGAGAGTTTTGTGTTTGTGCTATTATCATTTGAAAAGTGCAGGTGTGAGGCAAACCTTTTCTGATGGGGAAAGCTAGGCTTGAATATGATGACTTTCTTTATGCCGCAGAGACCCTTGGTAGGATGCAGGTAATCTGCAGAAATAAAACTGAGTTTCTTTTGGTCCATTCCTGCATTATGTAAAGTTGGTTTGGTAGATTTCCACTCGATTTGAAGAGTAGGTGTAGAGTGTTGTGATAGTAGACTATTGTGATGTGCATAATTTTATTTTATTTTTTATTTTTATTATTATTTATTTTATGCTGAATTTACTCTTGGGGCATAACTATTTGTTCCTTCAGTTTCTTCTGGGATGTTACTTTCTTCTGTGCAACCTCCCCTCTGGTTCAGGAACAATCTGCTCTTTACCAGTAGGATCCCCTCAGTGTGGCAGGGAGAGCCCGTGCAGGGGCGAGTCTTCCCATGAGCTCTGTGAGTTCTGCCCGCATCCTGGGAGCTTTGTTCACCTGGATGCGCTCAGTGATCAGAGAATCTACATCTATACCTTCAGTTCACCATGACTCTCTGCATTTGGAAGCAAGTACAGCAAAAACTCAGTATGCTTTTTTGGGCCACCGACCCTGTGTCCAGCCTCACTGTTTGGCCTGGCACACCTACCAACTTCCAAGGTAGCCGTGGAAGGGCACACGTTGCTTCTATAAAGTGACATCCTGAAAATACCTGGTGGCTTTTCAGGCATGCATACACTTGATGGTCTGGGCAGTTCCATTAGTGTTCTTAAAGTGAACACGAAGATTTGAACCTCTTGATTTGCATGATATTGAAAGGTTTTCTGGGTCAGGTGAATAACCACTTTCAGAGCTCACCTCTGGTTGCTTTCGGGTAGATGGTGTGCGTAGGTTTACATGGTCCTGACTGCCCTGAGCAGCTGAGACTGCTCGATAGAGACAGTGTTCAGTGGCCCTCTGGGAGAAACATGCCATTGGCATAAGATACCACAAACAGGACAACAAACAGTGTTTTCAGAGGGAGCCCCATGTCAGGGCACTGGGATGCACCCTGCACTCGAGGGTAGCGTTGGAGCTGAGCTGCTGCTTGTGAGGGCAGCGCTGCAAAGTCTACACAGTACCGAGCAGCTGTGGGAAGTGTGGGTTTCACCGTGGTCCGTGATTTTCCTGAGCAATCCTGGATAGGCAGCTAAGATATAGTACAAAAAACACACAGCAACTCAAAATGGGTGAATTTTTAAATAGCCACAAGTACAATTCTTTTTTTAGACTGTTTAGAAATCATTAAAAGTTGGCTCTTCTTCTGGTCATTCACAGGGAGGAAATATTCAGAGGGGTTGATAATCTAGGGTTTTGTAAACCGAAGGCATATTAAATTAACCTTATAAACTGATTGCACTAATCTGCAGAATATTTGGCTTAAAAACTTGAATACTTGTGGTCTGGGCATTCTTGGGATCAATGGCTCAAGTGTTTCATGCAGGAGAGCACAGTGAGTAGCAGGTGCCATGAGAGGAAGGCAGAGGGCAAAGGTTACCGCCTTCTCACCTGCTCCCGTTGTAAGTCGGCAGCACTGTCCACAGATTGGTCCTGGCAGCAGCTTTGGAAGGGTAATGCAACCTGCTTTTCAGTGAATTAATTAGCGCCCCACAAGTACACTGTAGCCAAGTCGTTGCTTGATAGTTGGCCCATTTTTTCCCTGACATGCTAATAGTCCAGTTATTGCTTCAAGGTTACATTAAAATGTTTGTTTGACTCTTTCAATTTTAAGGTTTATGATGATATCAGTAGACCACCAGGCTTTCTGAAATAGTTCTTTGTTTTAACAAAACAAAAACCCAGAGAGAGGGAGAGAAGCATAAGTAAAAAGTTACTATTATTGATTGGTAAGCCATCGTGAACTATTTTCTTTCATGGACGTATTTATCTAAAATATATTTTTTGTATTGTATATATATGTATGAAATGTAGAGCACATGGGAAGTGAATTCAGTTCTGGATCTGCTGGATTTGAAGTGCCTGGTGGCAGTGGACATTGTGAGAACGGAATCCGAGAGGGAGAGCAGGGTTGAGGAGCCGTGGTGCGGTTTCCCTGGACACGCTGCCCATTGTCTTCCAGCCTTGGTTTCCGTTTCTGTACCGAAGGCATGAGACCTGTGTTTTGGTTGTGTTAGAGATTAAATGCAGAGTCATATAAAGAGTACTAAGAGCATGGTATGTGCTCAATAAATATTCTCTTTTCCATTTCCCTTTTGTGTTTTGAGTGTAGTTTTAAAACTTTTTTTTGCACATTGAGGCACACATCCTTCTCTAAATGTAAGCCTCCTGGGCTTGTTCCAGTTTTGTCACATACCTTGAACATTGGAACTCAGACTGCATGGAGTGTGCAAGTACGAATCCCGCTTGCTGCCTGGATTACGGTAGGGAGATCACTTCAGAGCCCTACGTGACTTCTGTTAATCCATCTCATGCCATGTTTGCTGTTTCATAAGACGGTTTGTGCTGATTCATCTCAGTTCTTTAGTTCCAGAACAGCATACTGTCAAAGAAGCAGTGACTTTGTCATTGTGATGAGAACAGTTTTCAGTGTAAAAATCTGCTTAGCATTACAAAGCAAGCATTTTTTTTGTGTGTGGAAAGAGATCTTCATATAGCCCAGGGATTGCCTAAAATAACCTTTTTTTTTTTGGTTGGTATCAAGAATAGAAATTTCGAAGCTCGGGTGATTGGTGATGGGGAGTTATTATGTGGACTGGGTCTTGGCCTCCTTTCCCGGAGGGGTGTGACGAGTGCCTGGCGCTGCAGCTCCACGGAATCCGAGCACCCAGCCCTCCCTGCGCTGCCCGGTGATGCCACGGACAGGCACAGCTGGGTTTAGCGTGCTTTGCTTTGTTGCGCCTCACAGATGTATGTTTTTTTATGAATTGAAGGCAAGACCCTCCACCAGCAACAACATTATTGCAGTGTCTGGAATCAAACCTGCAATGTCTTTAAGGTATGCCTGTACTAATACTCTTTCTTTTTCATCCTGGTTTACCACGTTTTTATATCGCTCCAGAGCTAAGTAAGCATCAGGCAGGGATTGGGAAATGGCAGGCAAACAGAGTAGCAGTTCAGAATGATCAAGTAATTCCAGTAATTCAAGAAAGTGATTGATTCTCAAGTGCCAATTAGGGTTGGGCTGCCTTAGAGTCTGCAGGGGGTCTTGTGGCTTTTCCAATCTGATGGCTGGGGTTGGTTTCAAGCTCCAGAGTAAGTAGGAGGGGAGTTAAGATAAGAAATCCTGGGGAAGCCCTGGCCTGGTAGGTCAGTTGGTTGGAGTATCTCCCCTGATACACCAAGGTTGCAGGTTCAATCCCAAGTCAGGGCACATACAAGAGTCAACCAATGAATGTATTAATAAGTGGAACAAAAAAATTGATCTCGCTCTGTCTCTCTGTCTCTTTTCCCCTTTGTCTCTCTAAAATCAATAAATAAAAATGATAAAAAATGAAAAAAAAAATCCGGGGGTGCTAATGTGAACATCTTTTCCATCATGAATGAGAGCTGTCTGTAACCTGCCGCAGGGCAGGATCGATCCATCAAATTGAGTTGGGCTCTGGTGATACATTAACTTTCTACTATTTTATTCAAACAGTTCAGGTCCACTTGAAAGTGTTTCTGTCACCAGGACTCCACGACGGTTTCATAAGCCAGAAGTGTTTTGTTCATTTCCTGGCTGATACCTGAGCTCTCTAGGTAACTTTATCCACAGTCATTGAGATTGTGAAAGACAAAAACCGCTGTGGCATTGATATATCAAAGGCACTGATTTTATTTTTCTTCCATGCCCCAGTGCAAGCTGGCTAACTCGTAATGGTTTTAGGCTCAACAGCTATTGACAACAGGCTTATTTTGATTGCTTTTATGCTTGAGTTTCTGAAATCTGATCTTTTATGATAGACCTATGGCAAATGTCAACATCATGAAAACGTGTGATGCTAATGGTATGGCTGGAGGATCCCCAGCAGAGTCTGTGTGCTTCGTTCCGAAGGCTGAGAATGCTGTGTAGCAAAGTGCCCGGGAGGGTGAAGTCTGAAGGAGCTAGTAGTCGGTCCGCTGGTTATTAGAGATCTTATTCTAGTACAGATGCAACATCCAACTTACAAATGACACCCCCTTGCCACCGCCATGCTGTCATCACTGTGGATTCTAATGTAAAAAGAACTTGAGGTTTTGGAGAGTTTGTGAGTTCAGAGGTACAGAAGATGGAAAGAAACTATGAAAAGCAGAAATAACTTTGGGGGACAGAAAATATGACTAGGCAGGCCTAGCTTATAAACATAGTGAGTTCCCTGTCCTGAAAGGAAAAGTAAATCTTCCCCTGCCTTACCCCACACGCTTCTTACTTCACTGTATTGCGTTGCTGTGGGTCGTGCGTGTCAGGGGCTCACTTGGAGTGAGAGTAGTATTGCAGAGGTGTAGAGATAGCCATGTCTTAAGCCTTTGTGTGGACATCTTCACTTAAAAGGGGTTACCAGTCCTTCATGCAAGGTCCATTTTATTTATTTATTTTAAAGATTTTATTTATTTATTTTTAGAGAGAGGGGAAGAGAGGGAGAAAGAGAGGGAGAGAAACAGCGATGTATGGTTGCTTCTCACATGGTCCCCATTGGGGACCTGGCCTGCAACCCAGGCATGTGCCCTGACTGGGAATCGAACCGGGACCCTTTGGTTCCCAGCCCACGCTCAATCCACTGAGCTACACCAGCCAGGGCATGCATGCAAGATTCATTTAAGCAATTGCCTCCCTGACCCCTAAACATGAGCAGTTAAACTGAGGGGCAAAAGTTTTGATTTGTAAGGGGGGAGGAAGGAAAGGGGAAGTACGTAGCTTTGGAAAATGGAAGACTTTGAAAGGGCGGTGGGCCAGTTCGGTAGCTTCATCAGGGATTGAGAGTAGGGTTAGCATTTGGGCTGTGAGCACCTAGGCGTCTGTGGAGAGGGGAGTGCAGGAGGTGCGCAAATGGGGCTTTGTCAAAAGGGCAAATTTTGAAATAGGCAAAGTGTTTCTGGTTTACCAGTAGAGAAATGGGGAGGAAATTCCTCTCATCAGCCTACTTGTACCACAGACCTCCTTTTCACTAGCCCAGTGAGGATAGCATCTCACGCAGAGTAGACTGAAAAGACATTTGTGGATTGCTTTTAAGCTTTGCCATTAATTGCAGTGTAAAATGGTACAATCATGTTGGAAAACCATTTAGCAGCTTCCCAAGATAAATAATTAAAACATGTCCACAAATAGACTTGTAGGTGAATGTTCATAGCCGCATTATTCATGTCAGCCCCAAACTTGAAAGACCCAGGTGTCCGTTACCCAGTGGACGGCTCCACAGGCTGTGGTATGTCTATACAGTGGAGTACTGCTCGGCAACCGAAAGGATCCGACTGCGGCGTGCACAGCGCGCACGGATTGCAGCAATGCGGCGCTCAGTCACAGCAGTGAGACTCGGAAGAGTGCGTACTCTGTGATTCCATGTCCATGGTGTTTTGGAACACGCAGAACTAGCCCATATTTGCAGGGAGCAGTTGGAGGTTGTCTGGGGCTGGGCGTGGGGATTAACAAAGGAAGTTTTTGAGGCTGGCGGTAACGCTTTAAATCTTGATTGTGGGAAGATTGCATGGTATATACACTTGTCAAAACACACTTAACTGTAAATTGAGAATGAATATATTTTAAGCAAATTATACTTCAGAATTTTTTTTTAAGTTTTTGTTAAAAAGTAAGTACATTTGTGGCATTCCTTGTAAATATACTACTAATTATGACCTTGTTTCTATAGAAAGATATTACTTTCCAAGGTTAAAAAACAATTTAAACATGACTTTTCAGATTATAATTTGTACAAAATTGGGGAGTATTTGTATTTGTGTATTATTGGTCCATTTTGATTCTCTCTTACCAGACTTCTGGATTATGTGTTATTTTCAGAAAGATTTTGGACACTTTTTAAAGTGTATGTTTTTAACAGGATTTTCCTGTAGATCTTTGGCAAACTGTGCACTTTTATTGTTTGAGGAGTATAAATAAGAGCAGAACAGAATTATTTTCTGGCACATTTTCCTCTTATCCTGCTCTTTTTATGTCAAGTTAACTCTGTAGTTCCTGTTGCTCCTGCCTTTGAACTTAGAAAAACAGACAGTCTGTCATAGACCCAAAATTAAGGGAAAACACATTGCGTTCATAGAAGGCTGGCCGGGCACTGGAGAAGTTGATTCCCTAACCGATGCGCACACAGATATTTGAGGTTTACGGAGTTACCCAAAATATGTGTTCCTTCTTGCCTCCTCAGGCTCCGACGTTGATGGGTGGTTATTTGGAGAGTCAGCTATTTGAAGAACTCATCGTTTAAGATCTCAAAATTTCATAGCTATTATCTTGTCAAGGTAAACCCGGATTTGATGAAACCCAAATGAAAGGGAATTAGATGTTTGAAGAACTCAGAATCTTGTATATTTGGCGTGTAAAACGTGAGTTTAAGATGAATTGTTGAACTTTTAGGGCGAAGGGGGTGGTCTGTTTGTCTAGACAGAGTGTTGGAGCCTGAGACCAAGTCCAGCTGCGTCCCCAGACTACGGCCTGTATTGTCCTGTGTGGACAGAAGGTGAGAGCACATGGAATTCTGTCTTCTGTAATGCTAGTAACTAGGCTGAAGGAATCACTTCACCCTTGGTGGGCCTGGTTTAGGTGATGAGTAGAAATTGCACTAGACTTGGCTTTTGACCCTTGTTCAGATCATGACACTGGCCAGTCCTGTGACCTTGGGCAAGGTAATTAATTCGTCTCTTGAGCCTCAGTTAATTCACCTGTAAAATGAAGACATTCACTTGAGATTTTTATTTTATTTTATTCATTTTTAGAGAGAGGAAGGGAGGGAGAAAGAAAGGGAGAGACACATTGATGTGCGAGAGATACATTGATTGGTAGCCTGTCACATGCCCCCACCTGGAGACCTGGCTACAACCCAGGCACGGGCCCTGACTGGGAATTGAACCTGTGACCTTTCGGTTCACAGGCCAGCGTTCAGTCCACTGAGCCACACCATCCAGGGCTCCACTTGAGCTTCTGCTGGCCTGGGCCTGGCACATAATGCTGTTGGTAACCCTGAGTTTGTTTCTTTCTTTGTCAAAGCTGCTTCCTGGCTCTTCTCTGTAGGACAGATGATTGTATGTCCAGTAGCTCCACACTCATTTTACAAAATGCCTGATGGATGAGAATGAGTTGAGAAGAGGTTGAGGCCATGTATTAAATTTTTGCTAATCTGCGGTATTTTTGAAATGTAAGTGGTTGACTTTCATTTCCCGGGCTGTGCTGTGAACCTTGCCTTCCTACTCTGCACCGGTGTGCCTGGAATTGCATACAGCAGGCCAGGCGCTGAGAATGATCTGACCGTCGGAGGCTCGTTACCCGTGATTGCAGTGCGGGGAGGAGGAGGTCTGGTTGTGTAAATGGAGCTTGATGTGCCACTGAAATAACTCAGCAGATTCTTGAAAGAAAAAGAAAAAGAGGTAAAAAAATCCCCAACCACCTTCCCCAGCAGCATTTCCTAGATACAATTCTACGGGCACTGTGGCACCAGGCAGAACGTTTGGTGAATATAGCTCGGTTGGTGTATATTGCCTGTTTTACATTTTGATCAGAGAAAACACTTCACACAAAGCAATGAAAATTTTTGTGTCATGGTAAAGTATTTGTGAAAAGCCTAATTACATTAATGGTGCTTCCGTTCTGAGCCTAATTCTAGTTGTCTATATGTGGATAGCCTGCCAGTCCCAGTTGTAGATCTAAGCAATTGGGGAAAGGAAGCAATTATCCAGTTAATGTAAAGAAATCCTGCTAAAGAGGAAAGAAACATGCCCCCTCACCCTCTTGTCAATTACTCCGAATTGGTGTTTATAGGGCATTAAATTCCCTGGTAATTGTCCACTCTCTCCCTCCTTTGTCTGTTAGACCCATCATCAGAGGCCTTAAGTGAAAGTCCTGGCAGAATTTCTGGCCTGCAAATGAGGTGAGTGATCAGCTGTTAAACACTCACATTGCAGGGGCTTCAGTCATCCTTTCCAGGCTAGGATCGGCCTTCGTTCTAGGAGAGGAGTTGGCCGGTGAGAAATGTAGTGCAAAAATATGCCCGCTGCAGTTGACTGGCCCGTGTATGCTGTGCAGGAGTGCGTGCACTCGTGGCGGCCTGCAGTGGACTGGCCTTAACGGTCAGGCGTGTCTCATTGCCAGCAGGGACGCGTGCAGAGGTGGGGAGGTGCTGCGGAATCAGCACAGGAATAGGGGTCAGGATGTGGAGTCTAGTCACAGAACTGCCACCTTATAGCTGTGTATCACTTTCTAGGCCTCTCACCTGTTTTGGGCCTCATTTTCTCTCCTGTGGAATAGTAGCAGCTACGAGTTTTCACATCTGTGATAGTGGTAGCTTATTTTCCAGCCAACTTTCTAAAGGTTTTCATCAAAAAAATAAATGTGGCATTTATAATGGCACATTATAGATGAAGACACCTTTAAAAACAAAGCACTCTACAAACGTAACATGTTATTAAATGTAAACTCAGATTATTTCAGTGCCTATGTTAGAGAAACATTGTTTGAAGTCTTCGGGGAGTGCAGGACTGATTGCAGAGCTTAGATTTCCTTTTGGGGAAGACCTTTGAGGACAGAGAAATGTGCTGCAGGGCAAACTTATCTCTGTGAATATCCTAACTGGACTTCTTTTGGCTTCATTTTTCCATTGTTTAATTTTATTATCCTTGCCCTTTATTATCTATCATACATTGGGAATAATGGGAAAATTGGAAGATTTTTACAATAGTGATTGAAAATAAGTTGAAGGACTTATGAGTAGAGAGAAGAGATTCTTTAAAAAATAGGCAATGGTAATTTTTAAATTCCTTTTTCAGAAGTGGCAGACTCAGGAACAGAAAGGAGTTGTTAACTTAAAAAAAAAAATTAAAGTTAACACCCAGCCCTGCCCTTCCTTTACTTAGTGAGACATATGGCAGAGTTAGATTTCCGTGGTCCTCTGTGGTCTGTGTTACCAGTCACCCCCACATGTGGCGTTGGTGTGGTTGGCTCTTTGAAAAGACTCTGTGATGTCTTGGAAGCCTAATGCCTCTTTATTTTATTTTTTCATCTTGCAGGCCATCGTGAAGTTAATTTGTTTTTCACTTTCTGAGACACAATGACTTTTACAGAACTGGAAAAGGAAAGGACTCTCGAAAGTGGGACACCGAAGATCCCGTCTGCAGAACAGACAGTGTAGGCCTGTGCTCAGTGGGAGGATGAGGGCCGTCACTTAAGAACTCCAGGTGAAAAAACAGGGAGGGAAGTGCAGGGAACACCTTCAGGGAAATGCCAAAGAGGCTGAGTATTATTAGAAAACTTGGAAATGGCTGGGCCTGCTGGGCCTGGTGGACCTGGGTCCAAGCGCCCTGTCTTTCTGGGGATGGCGTGTGTGCCTTGCTTCACTGACGAGTTCCTGTTCTTGAACTTGCTTGTGTCTCCCTTACCGCTGCCCACCTCCTTCGGAGTAGTGAAATACATGGTTACTCTGCAGAGCTGAGAAAAAGGCAGACAGCCAAGGATGAGACTAATAATTAGGCCTTTTTGGAAGGTGTGAGACAAATTGGCAGCATGGCTGCCCGAGAAAACACAATGGGTCTTTGTTTGAAACTAAGAAGCCAGTGCTCCGAGGTTCTGTAGCTGGGGGAGCCTCGCCCTGCCTGTGCCACGGGAGCTCTGCATCTAATTAGACCGCTGGGCCACCCAAATGTTTCTGCGTCATCCCTGCCCATGCCCGTGCCCCTCCAAAGCATCTCTTTGTATTTTGTTACTGCAGTATTCCAAATCAACTTCTCTCTCCCACCCCCACTTTTCTGGCTTCTTTCACTTTTCTGGAAGGAAGTCTGGAAGCAGACTCTGGCATGTGTGGTGGCAGTGCAGCATGCTGGCCATTGGAGGATAGCTGACAAAAAAAAAA
Source organism: Micronycteris hirsuta (assembly GCA_004026765.1). Lineage (NCBI taxonomy): Eukaryota > Metazoa > Chordata > Mammalia > Chiroptera > Phyllostomidae > Micronycteris > Micronycteris hirsuta. The sequence goes on along the minus strand of PVJI01001554.1, from coordinate 150,388 downwards.
AGCCCCTCACCCTGGTGCTTCTGGCCTCCTCGGCCTCTCAACTGCCCGCTCATTCGGTCCCTTGCCTTTGTCCAGGGGCAGGACAGAGCACCACCTCCTTGGCTCCCCTTTCCTGTTTGGAAGCCAGAGTCACTCGTCCCAGCTGGGGGATTGTGAGGTTCTTGTGCATGCCCTGGCGTGGTGGGGAGATCAGAATGGGGAGTCTGGCCGCTGCTTGTGTGGAGAGTTGGCAGGCCTGCGTGTGCTGCGCCATTGTTATCGGTAAGGGAGCCGCAAAAACTAGTGTCTAGAATTCAATTCAGTGTGCCAGGACCCCTTTCCTTTCTCCATTTAGACTTTCTCAACAGAAGCTGCTTTTCGCTTGATTAACTGTAACAAACTGTCTTTGGAGTTTTGTATTTTGGAAACCACGTTGCCAGAGAAGAATCAGTATGGCTTTTTGTAAGAGCTCAAAATCAATTCCTCCTGGTATAAATGCAGAAGAAAAAAATAGAAGGCTTTAATCTGTCTTCTTGCCTATTAGTGAAATACTACTGGGTGACCTAGTTCATCTACATATTAAATGGGCTAGACCTATCTGTGCTTTTTCCCCTTGTTACCTTGGAAACGATGCCCTGGCTCAGAAATTGCGTGAGGCCTGCTGCAAATGTGCAGTAGGCTTCTTCACACTGAGAAGGCCGTTAATGGGGAAAGGTTGAATTTTTCCAGAATGTCTTCAATAGTTAGCAAGAAGGAGAGAGGGCGGAGAAAATGTGACACAGATTTATTCTTCTGGTAATGTTTCCAGAATGCTACTTTTAAATTAATTGGAAGCAGTTTTACCTAGATTTAAAAAGAAGGGAGTAGTGTGGCCTCTGTGCCTTGAGACTGCTGTTGCTGAAGAACTTTCCGGGGGCCTTTGGCAGCACTGATACAGGATCAGCTGCAGTCGACACTGGGTTCCAGACCTACCAGTGAGGGAGTCTAGCCTCTCGCTGCTTGGTTTCACAGCGCTGGTTCTTCCAGGTCGTTCTGTGGACCTGTTTTATTTTTCTCAGGTCAACTTTTTCAGGAGATGGAGAAGCAAGATTTAAAACTAGGATGTAGTCAGCAGCCAGAGAGCAAAATTGGCCCATCTTCCAAGTTGAGTATGTAGCCTATATCATTGGGGTGCAGCAAGGGACCCTCACGATCTTCTAACAGTGTCTCAGTGCACAGTTGAGATGAGCACCCAGAGAAATGAAATGGATCGCCCAAGGCACACCTGGCATGGGGCAAAGTCTGGACTCGAAATCAGATTTTGACTCCAAGTCGAGCACTCTTTCCACTCAGTCCTGACCTCAGTAAGTCACTTGCTCCGAGTTTTGTCGGAGGTGGAGTTGAGTGAAGCAAGTGAGAGAAGAATGCTGTTCTGTGGAAGCCACCCGCCCGTCAGCTTGCTTGGCGAACTGTGGGAGGAAGAGGCAATGTGTCTTCATATTTTAAACCCCTGTTATTGGTATTTATTGTTAACAGAAGGAGTTAGATCCAGTCTGGGACCTTGGGTGCTTTGAAAATAAATTGTCAAAAATGTGCTTGCCATTCCAGGCACATTCAGTTCTCTTGGTAATGCCACGTTTTCTGACGTCCCACGTGCCGTGCTTTGCAGTGGCGCTAGACCTGTAGTACGAGGAAACAAAAGGTCCTTTAGGCTTTTCTGCTTGAAAACTTGGGACAGGAAAAAGTTAGCCTGAGGTGATCATGGAATCTTTAAAAAGAGACTTTTAGTGAGGAAATAGTTTTTTCAGTACGACATAGGGTTCTGGTCATGACTTTGAACTGGAAGGCCTGGAGGTAAAAATAGGAATCACGTATATTTTTTGTGTATTTGCTCCTCATTTGTAAATATGTTTTCTTATCTGTTACTCGCTCATTCACTCAACAGTTATTGAGCTTGTACTGAGTGCTACCGACTATGCCAGGGCTTGGGAAGCAGGCTGCGTATACGTAATCTCTGGCCGCAGGAATATTTGGACATATGTGTTTGTTCAGTAAGTGGAACACTTTCAGTAAAAAGAGATGAGCACTTTGACTGCGTGCATTTAGTGTGAAGGATTGAGTACTTATCTTTTTTGCAAGATTGCAGTAGTTTAAATGTCCTTATTATCCTAAGAATAATTTATAAGGTCTCACCTCTCATTTTCCTCAAAACAAGCTCTGGTGCCAGAGTGCATAGTGGGGCCCCAAGGCCTTTGGTTCTGGGGGTTGAGATTGGAAGGTGGGGGCAGGGAGGGAGCTGGAGCCAAGTATGGCAAAGTTTCAGAGTCTGTATATTTGTGTAAATACTATGTGATTGACCTATGTATTGACTTCAGGGGAGATCAGCTAGGAAGAGAGAGTGGTGAAGCCATGAATAATAGTGATAGCAGGTGAAATTTATTATAACACCTGCTACGGTCCACGCCCCACTAGTGGGTGCTTTCTATGCAGGGTGCGGCAAAAGTAGGCTTACAGCTGTGGGTATGTGAAGCACAGAGTTTATTCTTGTATTATTATTTTTAATGCATTATTTTTTATATGAACAACTGTAAATCTAGTTTTGCCCCATCCTGTATTTTCTCACTTATTCTTCTTAACAGCCCCGTGAGGTGGTATAGTGACATGTTCCCACATCACCGATAAGGACACGTGCTGTGAGGATCAGCTGCATGGGCAGAGTCCTGGGGCCACGCGGTGGATGGAGCAGGGGTGTCGTCATCAGGGCTCTCTGCGGTCCAGCCCACCTGCTTTGGTCTTCACACAACACTCTGGCCTCTTTTAACAAGCTGAAAATTTGTCAGGACCTCAGGACTAGTTTTCTTCCTACTTTTAATCATTAAAATAATGTCTCTGTGGGCCCTAGGGGGGAAATGAAATGAAGGACAGTTAAGCCTGAGGATCAAGAATAAAAAGAAGAATCTAGGACCAAACTGGTAAAATGAAGAATTGAATCACCACATATTGCTTTGACTTCCAACTTAGTTTGCCTTAATTATTTCATTAGACAAATTGGACTTGGGTTAGGGTGAGGGCGGTGGGAGTAGGAGACAGTGATTCTGGATACACACAGTATTCCGTGTTCTGGGTGTAACTAGACCTGCCCTCTCTTTTTGTACGGTATCAAGGAGCATGTTTTGCTCTCATCTCACATAGGGAATTCACAGTGAATAGTAGTTATTTTCATCTTCCGCAAGAACTGTGCACACTCTCCTTCCTTCTAGGGACGAGTCCTTCGATACAGCAAAGCCAATGTAGTAAGCCCTGCCTTCAGAGGGCTGCCAGTTTAATGGGGGGGGGGCCTGTGGCCACAATGCAGTGCGAGACTCCTATAAAGAGCACAGTGTGACTTCCCATTTAAACTTGAGTGATGTAGAAAAGAAGCAAGTAGAAAGGTAATTTGTACCTCATTTTACAAGGTACACTCAAATAATTGTTCTGCAGAATTGTTTGCCCCAACACTTGTGGAACTACTCAAATAATTGTTCTGCAGAATTGTTTGCCCCAACACTTGTGATTTTAGCCCTGCCCGAGTAGCTCGGTTGGGGTGTGGTCGTGATGTGCTGAAGTTGTGGGTTCGATTGCGGTTGGGGCATGTGCAAGAATCTACCAATGAATGTATACATGGGTGGAGCAACAAATTGGTGTTGCTTTCTCCCTTCCTCTCTCTCAAATCAATAAAATTAAAAAAAAAAAACTTGTGATTTTAAGTTTGGCGTTCTGATTGCTGTAAGACTCTTGGTGATGGGCTTCTGTTCAGATCTGCGTGAGGCAAGCCATTGTGTGGAGAATGGCTTCACCTGGTATGAAAATTGAAAGCAGATGCCCTCTGCACACTTTTGCATCTCACTGCCTTTACTAGGGCGTGCGTAGTGTGCGCTTAATTTCCTTGCAGGTTTGCATGAATTTGATCCTAGACAGCATCACAATTCGAACCTTGTGCTCATCACTCAGGGTAGACATCCTGGTCAACACCTGAGTTTTTCCCTACTGGGTTCCTAAGTGAACTCAATTTCTAGCCAGTCTAGTGAAATATAGTATCATTTGGTTTCATGTAGTGGGTCCTTTAGACAAAGATCGCATTTATAGGCAGATCACTGGTTGCGCAGGTTACTTTGAAATAGTCCTAGTGCTCTTTTTGGAAAACCATAAAAGTCAGTGGAGCTGAAGACAAAGGGAAAGAATTACCTTTTTCCTTTTAATGTGCAGCAAAAAATGCACTAATGATGCAATTACAGTAGATTAAGTGGTTAATACAATGAATACAAAGTTAATCCATTTTGGACTTTGTGCTGTCCTTGTTTGTGGAGTACTGTAATTGTGACAGAGCAATTAATACCTTACAGAGGGATTAGCAGTGATGACTGAGGGGGAAGAGCACGGGGGAAAGAACTGAGTTCCGAGAAACAAGTGCAGTGTAGGAAGTGCTGAGGCATGGGATTTCTTGAGGGTGATTTTTTTGCTTTCCTGACTCTAATTATACATTTTCACATCTGCTAGTGATAATCGACTGGGTCATACAGGTAAAAAGTAATAGAAATGATGGCGTTTTTGAGGTGGATCGGCAAGAATGGTGTTGCATCCAAGCTACCATCCCTCAGTTGGGGTTTTGCTGTGTTCTCAGAAAGGCTTTCTTGTCTCTGTGTTTTGCATGTTTTTGTTATTAAAAGACCACTTTGGTCATCATTTAGAAGCTGAAAGCCAGACCAGGAGGAGTTCCTCCCAACAATGTTTGGTTTTCCATCAGAGCACAGTGGGCCTCTTGGGGCCAACCCGTCGTTCCAGTTAATTATTCTTGCTCTTTTATTGGCTTTGGGCTTCTAAGGCTCAGCTTCTGCTTCCAGGCTGAAATCATTAACTTTGACCCAAATAGGAGGGATTTGAGGAGAGGAGGAGAAAGTGGAAATTTAGCCAGAATCTTATTTTCCACCGAAGTTACATTGGAAAAAACTCCAGGAAGCAGATTAGGTTGTCCTTCCTCACAGCCCCTGCCCAGGAAGTAGAGAGGAAGTTCTCTGACTTTGCTTGGCTGACATTGTCAATGTTCTGAGGTTGTTGTCAGTGGAAAAAGGTGCTTTCACAGTATCGTGACGAAAGCATTCTAAGAACCCATGGACGGTAGATTATGGTGTGGCAAAATGGTTTATTTGTGTGGGAGGCTGCCCCCGGGTTTTCAGCTTCCCATCTGCATCTCTCCTGCGTGGAAACAGCCCACCTGTGTCTTCAGCAAAGCCAAAGGAAAAGGCGGTGTCCACAATTTCTGCTTCATATTAAAGCTTAGTCCTTGTGGACACTGCGCGCAGCTGCTGAGTGGTCTCAGTCCCCATCCAGATAGCTTAGCTTGTTCTTGGCTGCTCCCGTGGCAGCGTATGCGTGGCTCCCTTCCACGTGACTGGTAAGGTCCCTTGGCTATGGAGGGAGGGACGTGAGTACATGCGGCAAGTGCATTACTGCTGGGTACCAGGGAGAAGGAGAGAAACAGACCTACTTCATTCTCCTGGGATTAAATTAGTTTGGGTTTGGGATGGACCAGGTGCTTTTTCAAAATGACCAATCAACTTCCCAAGCTTTCTGGAGCTTTTGATAGGTTTACACCCCCTAGTTAGATGGACAGGGCTCTGTGGTCCAGCCCCTCCCCTTGTGCCCTCTACAAGGATCCAGTACTGGAGGGGGAGGGAAGGAGTGTTAATTTCCCAGGTGGAGCAATGCTCTGATCCCTGGGGTGTGAAGCTGTAGCTTCCTGGTGAAGCAAACAGGCTTCTGCTCTTCAGTCTATCATCCCTTTGCTCTCTTTCCTTTATTAATAATTAGTCAATACCGATGGTAACGAGATGGCAACATTCTCATTTTTCTATTATTTAAAATCCTGTTGCTTGGCTTTAAAATCAAATAACTTGATTTATTCATGAATGAATTAGACATTATTTCTATTTAAAAATGTTATTTGTCCTTCAGTGTTACTCATTTTGGCCTTTACGGCCATGGTCTTGGAATTGTGGGGTCTACTCTCTTCTCGACTTTGCTCCCTGCAGCCGGCCCCAGGCTGGGCTGCTGGGCTGCCCCTACTGCTCTGTGCAGGAAGGTGGAAGCAAGTGTAAGTGGGGCCTCCAGCCTGCCTTGGAAGTCTGAGTTCAGGGTCATTTTATCCTCAAGATCTTTCCACAGTTGGCATCAGAGTGAGAGAAGTCAGTTGGACAGCTCAGCCTCGCTGGAACCAAGCAGTCTGTGTGGGTAATGTTTCCATGGACCGTTTTGTTGGGTCTCCTGGGTTTGTCTATGCAGCCAGCATCGTCAGCCTGCATCTGCCGTAGCCTGATGATGGCCGGTGGTCACCACCTATGACAGTTTCTTGGAGTCTTCTGAGTGTAAAATCTATCTAAATGTGTGTGTTTACAGTTGTGATGGGCAAGAGCTTATTTTTCTTAAAGACAATAATGGAAATTTTTGTGTGAACTAGTATTTCTATTTTCTCTATGCAAATAGGTATGCAAGTCTTTTTCTAGACAAAAACCTGGAGAGAATTACTAACGAAAAAAACGCTATTGTGTACTGTTAAAATGTCACAAAGCAGATATGCTAGCCAATCATCATATATGCATATGAATCCTTTTAAAGGATGATTTAAACATCTTTTTGGGTCAATAGTTTAAAAAAATCTTTATCCGACATCTAAATACAAATGTGTGAAAAATTTCACATAAATTGTCACATAGAATTTCACATAATAATTGCAATCAAATTATAAGCTAGTATTTTTCCATGCCTGTCATTTATATTGTTTATGAAGATCTGATTTGAATAAATACAACCTGGGAGCTCTTGCCTTCTGTAGATAATAAGCCCAAATGCCATCCTGATGCTGCATTCGATAGCGAGGATTAGAGAAGCTCGTGAGAAGCAAGATTGGTAATGGGATAAAAGCCTGAATGTTGAAGTAGGTTCTTGTAATGCTATTTTCTCGTCTTTCTTATGATCTTACAATTTTAGTGGGAAAACTAATAATACTGTTATTTCAAAGAAGTGGTTAAAAATAATCAAATTTAATAGAAAATGAGTCCTTGGCCTTTGGTTAAACATTCATTTACTCAGCCAGTTCTCCCTCCCTCTCTTCTGTCTTTCTCTCTCTCTCTGGCTCTGTTTCTTTCCCTCTCTCACTTGCTCCTGGTTCATGTGTGAAATGCTGCCCTCGGGCACAGGCTTGTGGAGAGTGAACATGTGTTTTGTTCCTTCGATTGAGTTTGTGATGGTGTTGACACAGGAGGGGGAAGATGCGTGAGGATGCTGGGCAGTGCCAGGATGAAGCCAGGATGGACCGGGCCAGCTTGGGCTGGGAATGCAGTGCCATAGTGGACGGCACTGTAGACGGCAGTTGGCAGTGTCCTTTTGGGGGACCTGAGGGCGGCAGCTGCAGCTTTATGTAGAGGAAAGCTGCCCCCCTACCCCCACTTCACCCAGATGTCTCCATGTTTTCCCGATGTTCATAACTACATTTGAGGGGTGTCGTGAGATAGGAGACCCAAAGATACATAGGGCAGTTGAGGTTTATATGTCATTTTGGGCAAAGGAAAAGAGGGGCAGGGGACCGGGATTTCAGAGGAAAAGTACGCAATTCACTGGTAAATAACATGTGGTAAACAAGTTCTTGCTAGGTAACCCCGAATAATGTGGCACAGGGGAATCTAGGGAACAGATTTTTGTCTTGGTCCTTCCTGTCTGTCACACTTAATTTATATCGGCTAAGGTGAATAGACTAAAGTGAATATGTTAAGTTTCCCTTCCTGAAGCAGATTCTCCTGAGTTCCTTTAGGCTGGAAAGGAGGAGGATCAAAGGTTCTTTCTGAGTCTTTCGTTTCTTACTAACCAGCTGAAAATCAGTATCCCAAAAGGCACACTTCGGGGTGACAGAACTCTGGTTCTCCTCAGCGGGGAAAGGCTTGCTTTAAAAAGTGCCGCATTCGGGTGGCGGCCATTTTGTTTGGACACCGGGCGGGAGTTGGCGGTAGTGGCTGTGGTGACACAGACGAAAGACAGGAAAGGGCAGGCCAGGCGAGCAGGTGGACCGGTTGACCAGACAGCCAGCCAAAAACAACGAACTAACCTAGCAGCCCACCGTTTACACATCTAGCCAACCGCCAAACAAGTTAACCCGAGCCCCTCCACCATCAACGGAGGTTCGGCCGCTTCCGGCCCGCCTTCCGCAGCAGTCGCGGCAGCCCCGGGAGGAGCACTGGCGTCCTTTTCCTTCGATCCTCGGGATTTGAAGATGGCTGCACAGTCAGTGCCGAAAGTTGTGCTAAAAAGCACCACCAAGATGTCTCTAAATGAGCGCTTTACTAATATGCTGAAGAACAAACAGCCGATGCCAGTGAATATTCGGGCTTCGATGCAGCAACAACAGCAGCTAGCCAGTGCCAGAAACAGAAGACTGGCCCAGCAGATGGAGAATAGACCCTCTGTCCAGGCAGCATTAAAAATTAAGCAGAGCTTAAAGCGGCGTGTGGGTAAGAGCAACATCCAGGCACGGTTAGGCCGACCCATAGGGGCCCTGGCCAGGGGAGCAATCGGAGGACGAGGCCTGCCCATAATCCAGAGAGGCTTGCCCAGAGGAGTACTGCGTGGGGGGCGTGCCACGAGAACCCTGCTTAGGGGCGGGATGTCGCTCCGAGGTCAAAACCTGCTCCGAGGTCAAAACCTGCTCCGAGGTGGACAAGCCCTAGCTCCCCGAATGGGCTTAAGAAGAGGTGGTGTTCGAGGTCGTGGAGGTCCTGGGAGAGGGGGCCTAGGGCGTGGAGCTATGGGTCGTGGCGGAAGCGGTGGTAGAGTTCGGGGTATGATAGGTTGGGGAAGAGGGGCCTTTGGAGGCCGAGGCCGAGGCTGAGGACGAGGGAGAGGTACCCTTTCTCGCCCTGTACTGACCAAGGAGCAGCTGGACAACCAGTTGGACGCGTACATGTCGAAAACAAAAGGACACCTGGATGCCGAGCTGGATGTCTAAAAAAAAAAAAAAAAAGTGCCACATTCAGGTTAGAGGAGAGGATTCCCGAGAGGGTCAGAGGAGGACCGTGGCGGGCGGTGGTGTGAGCTTGCTGCAGATGTGGGAGGAGTGGGTTGGCACTGCCCACTTGAGAGGATGGTGTCAGAAACAGCATGCTATTATCTTCCACAGTCAGCGGTCACAGCAAAGGGAGCATTCCCTCACGCATGGGGAAGAATCGAATGTTCGGGTTGAGGTGGGTGTGTAGTTTTGTTGACTCATCTGGCTGCAGTGCTTGGTGCGGACCCTTGTGTCAATGCTTGTTTCGTTCTCGGGCTCAGCAGTTCATCTGTTCCACGTGACTTCATCATACCCTGGGGCCAGTGTTTAAAAACGCAAGTCCAGCCATGGCCAGTATGGCTCAGTTGGTTGGAACGTCCCGTAACTCAGAGGTTGTGGATTAGATTCCCGGTTAGGGCACATGCCTAGGCTGCAAGTTCTGTACCCCATCTGGGCACCTACAAGCCCCATCTGGGTGCGCCCGATCCCTGGTCCAGGCACATGCGGGAGGCAACCAAACGGTGCTTCTCTCTCACATTGCTGTTTCTCTCTCTCCTTTCCTTGCTCCCTTCCTCTCTCTCTAAAAAGCAGTGAAAAAAATGTCCTCAGGTGAGAATAAAAAAACAAAAACAAGACTCAAATCCAGTTGATGTGGATTTTCTAGATAAAAGGGACTCTTCTGAACTTTCACAAGGGAAGGGACTGCGACTTCTGCTTGTGTCTGATCCCCAAAGCTCAGCACAGGCTTTGGCATATAGTAGATGCTAATAAATTCTTGTGGAAGGGAAAAAAGTCCAGGGGTTATTTTTGGGCTGAGCGCTGAGAGGGAAATTCATTTTTGAGTAGATAAACTGAATATAATTCCAGGATTGTTTTCTTTTAAGTATCAGCATTCGGGGGCCTGTCAGTGAACTTCCTTCGCAGGTGGGCTGGCCCTGCAGGAATGAAGGCAATGGTGTTTCCAGCTCCTGTTCCAAGTTCATGCCTCAGGAGGAGGTTCAGGGATATGTGGGACTCACACACAGCTTTGCATAATTGATTAGCACTGCATAGCTGTTTGCATTTCTTTCCTAAAATAAATTTCATTTTTTAATTAACTCTCCGGAATTAAAAGTGCCAAAAAATAAGATGTGTGCTGAATCCTGTGATCTGAAGTGATGCGGCCAGCTCCTTGAAAAGATACAATTAATGATCTCGAAGCTCTCAGGGGATTCTTAGTTCCTGAATTGGTAAACAGGTCTCTGAAAACAGCTAATATTTATTGTTTACCGTAGGCCAGGCATTGTACTGAAGACTTCATCTTGTTCCCTCCTTCGATTATTTTTTTATCATCACAAACACCCTGTGAATTAGCACTATGAGTATCTTCATTTCTAGCTGTGAGAACTGATTCTCCAAGTAATGAAGTCCAAATTGACAGTCAGTAGATAGTAGAACTGGATCTGAGTTGGAACACTCAGGCTCTGGAAGGTCAGCTAACATTGCTTCTTTTCTCCTAGGGGGTCCCATTTCTCTGGTCTTCTCATTTCTGCTGTCTGTCATGCTAACACCCTTGTCACATGTGGTAACACTGAATGGATATAGTACGGATAAGTAGACCACAACACTGTAACACAAGTTAAGAAACGTTTGGACAAATCATTTCCCTTGCATAATGGTAGGTTGTGATCACGTAATGCATTGGAGGTCAGTTTTGGAGCTATACTCCAAGGCGAAGGTGTGTATTTACCTTTGGGCTGGGAGAAGCCACATGGTGAGGGGACTTGGAGTTCCAAGGGGTGGGTGGGAATTAAGGATTCTGGTTGACAAGTCTCTTAGAAAATTTTAAGGGCAGTCAATATTGTAAATTCAGTACTACAGTAACTTTTGAATGAGAGGTTTAGGTACGTCACAATACTTAAATATAATGTGTGAGCATTGTGCTTGATAAGTGGGAATGAGCCTCATCTCTCTTCTGTGTTAACAGAAATATGAAAAAGAAGATGAAGAATTTTTTGAGTTTTAGATTTTAGTCTTATTTTAAAGCAGAATATAAAACATTGGAAAAAAAAATGTCCATTACTACCAGGGTAGAAGACTTAGTAAAAAACAATAGCCGTGTTTATGCTAGAAAAGAAATCATTATTAGTCATGACATTTTTTTAAATCAAAGTGTCTAGATAATTAGTGATAATCAGTGTATTCAGATAATCTAATTTGGTTAATGTGTAACTGTTAATATTTTTCTTTTTTTAAAAAAGGCAGAATTTGTGTATATTATAGACTTGGCAATCCAACTTTAACTTTTGTAGCATTACAGATTGAATTTTGAGTTGATTGTATAATTTGAAGGTTTTATTTTGTTTTTAGATTCCATTTATTACTTATTTTTACAGAGGGGGAAGGGAGGGAGAAGGAGAGGGAGAAAAACATTGATGCGTGAGAGATACATCGATTGGTTGCCTCTCGCACACCCCTGTTGGGGGACCTGGCCTGCAACCCAGGCGTGTGCCCTGACTGACTGGAATTGAACGGGAGACCTTTGGGTTCACAGGCGAGGACTCAGTCCACTGAGCCACACTAACCAGGGCTAATTTGAAGTTTTAATAACATTATAAAAGTGGGTATTTGCACATAAGGAGAAAGAAAAAATTAATGCTGTTTGATTTTTTAAAAATCCTCTTGTAAATAATGTGACTATCCATAAGCCTTCAGAGACAGAGAAAGAAAATAAAATAATCTTTTTTTCAAGCCAGATGGATGGGGATGGCGTTGGATACAATATTCAGGATATGGTGGTTTCTAATGAAAGAGAAAAAGTTCTCAGAATATTCTGTGAATATTGTGTAAGGTGCTGATTATTGAAAATATTTAAACCACTGGGACAGTTTTTCATTAATTGAGATATATAAGAGAGTTTGGATATTGTTCCTGATCCTCCTTTCCAGTCTGAAGAGACCCCTGTGGCTCTGACTGGCAGAATCACCCGCTGAGTCATCCTTGACACCTCCTGCACTGAAAGAGCTGGGGAACAGCCTTCAGTGGGGTGTTACAAGCCTCTCAGGTGTAATGCGCACTGAAGAGCTTAGGTCTGAGAGATGACCACTTCTGTCATCTCATTGGGAAGGAAACTGACAGTGTGGGCTGTTTCTTTAAAAAATGAACTCGCTGCAGCCCCATGATAGATGCACTATATGTGCTAATTATTCCCTAAATTTAGAAAACCTGTCTGTAAATACGAGTGTGTGTAAGTGTACTGATTATTACCCCTGCTGATTTAGAGAATTTTAGAAAATTTCCTGTATTTTTATCTTCCAAATATTTGTGTATATGTCTCTACATCTTTTTATATTTAGTTTGCACTTTGTTTTTATCGTTTCCTGTTGCATAGTGAGTGTCGCGCCATGTATTATTCTCTGAAGGGAGATTTGGAAGGGCGGGGGCTCCGGGGCTCCGGGAAGCCCTGATTGCCCATCTCTCCTCGGCACTCGGTGCCCTGACTTCCCTGCATGCGTCCTCAGCTCTGGCTTCCATCCTCTTCACCCAGCTAACTCTTGATCTATTTATTGGGCTGTTTCTTACTTGGTTGGGTTTTAATGCATTGGAAAGCGGGCAAAGACCATGTTAGCTGGATTACAAACATCGGCTTTGTTAGGCAGGGTGATCTCTAACTTCTTCAGTAATGTTATCATCATCGGGTATCCCTCGGGGTCAGGCTTCCTGCTGAGCACCCTTCATGGTTTAACATGATGTTCATAACTACCCTAATGAGAAGGTGGCACTCTCATTTTAGAAAAGATGAAGTCACCGCTGAAAGGAAGATATGAAGTGGAGCCGGGACTGGAAGCCGCCTCTTTCTCTTGTCCTTAGATCACGCCACTGTTTCTTTTAATTGGGACTCACTGGGACACTGCCATGTGAGGACGGGGAGGAATTGGGACAGAGCGCTTCCTGAGCAGCCACAGGCCTATGCTAATGATGCACAAGGCCCTGTTCACTGGAAATATTCGCTATAAGACCTAGTCCTGAAATACCTTAAGTTAAAGAGGTCTCTGGAGAAAGTTCAAGATCTCTGAGGGATAACTGTTAAAAAATATAGCAAGAATTAGTCTTACATTACATGCATATGAGTAAGGTAAGTGATGCTGGTGCCGAAGGGAACATGCCTTTAACAAAATCTCTGATGTATGAGGAGGAACCTGTCCATCATTAGCAGTTGGTAAGTTTAGAAAAAGTGGAGAAAAGCAACTCATGTTCAGTAAGGAAGTGAAATACGATGTACTAAAACCATTAAAGGTTTGAGAGGTTGATTAGTTCGGTGACAAGGATTCACTTAAAAATGAATGAGTCCAGAGATGGACAAGGTTGAAATCTTTCTTCTTTGTACCATTAAATTTAGTTCAAGTACTTTCCCAGGCCAAAGGGAATCATTAGCCTTGTAGGAAACTCTTGGCCTTTTTTAAATGATGAAATTGTGGCCATTTTTTAAAATCTAATTTATGCTTGACTCTGTAGACTGAGGCAAGTCCGTTGATGGCGGGCCAGTTTTTCTGGATCTTAGCGGAGGTGTTACCCACTTCCGCCATGAGAGTCTGACCTTCTTGAGTGATCTAAATGCTTTAGAGTAATTTTAAACTGTAAGCACATTTTTGGGAATAATTTTTATTCCTATTTTGCTTAAAAAGTAAATTAAATCAATCTGAAGTCCAGAACATTTTGTACTGCTGCTTCTTATTAAGATTGTTTAGCCATTGGTGGTGTGATGAGAACAGGGCTCAGCAATTTGAGGATTCTTGTTCTCATAAATCAAAATAACTTTAGATGACAGTTTTTGTATTGTTTCAAATGACAATTTCAGTTCATTTGTAGTTGTTACCCACATTCGAGTGGAGTTACTGTGTTGAGAAGTTGATGTTTGATGACTTGTAGACAACGTGCAGGGGGAATTGTTTGTAGGTAGGACACGTTTGATGTCCGCCTTTCTTTTCCTATCGCCAGTTTAAACCACAGGAGAGAACTGGGGTTCTAAACCTGTCTACCCAGTGTCTCCTGGGAGAGCCTTCTCAGAAGTTCCTAGAAATTGTTTGGGTTGTTTGGGTTGGTAGTCATGGGCAAAGCATCAACAGAACAAAATAAACAAAGTTTAAATTCAAAAAAATTTGGTGTTAATGGAGAGGTAATAGAACCCCCACCATTCCCTCCACCAGAGGGAAAATAGGTCTGTAGCATTTTTCTTGTGGGGAGGAGTGTATGCTACTCCCGTTCAGCCAGTGATGAAAACAACATATGGTTAGCTTTATGAGGACTTAGAGACAGATGGTGACCTATAGGCTAATTATGCAGTGGGCAGAATTCTTCAAACAAATCGCTGTGATTGCACCATGGCTCGCTCTTAGGAGTCAGACAATCTGGACTGTTTATTGTCACACTAGGTAAACATGTTCCAGGTGAATGGGGAAGGTGCTGTATGAGGGAAGTCTACTTACAACTTCTTTTCATCTCCGTATGTAGTTCAGTGGCTAAAGGAAAAAAAGAATAAAAGACATTAAAAGAGGCAGTCCAATAAAACCTCGGCTTAGGCCGTGATGGCGTTATTTTGGACAACTAGCTTTCTGGAGGGCTGAGGGTGTTCTCCATTAAACATCAACATTCCTCTTTTAATCCCTTTGAACGGAACTCTTTCCGAAGTCTTCGTTGTCCTCTGAAACACGGGGTCTGGAACACGAGTCAGCCCGTGAGGTGAGCATGCCTGGTGGGCCTCCGCTTCGGTAGGTTCCCACTGTTCCCACCGGCTTCTCTCTGCACCCAGCACTCGTTGCAGACAGTTCGCGGCTCCTTCTCACCCATCTCACCTCTGTAAGGTCGCGCCCCCTTCCTGGCATTCCCTCTTCCTGACTTGAGCTTTCTTCACACTTTTCAATTATCACATATTTTTGTCCTTAAATATTTTATTTTACCTCTCTTTCCCCAAATGTAAGTAAGCATTATGAGGGCAGGGGCCCTTGGACTGTTCTCTGCTGTGAGGTCGGTCCCTGCACAGTGCTGACACACAGTGACATTTAAACATTTGCAGATATAATTAATTGATGAGTGAAAACTTCTTTGATCTTCCCAGCTGTGCTGCTGTGTAGGCTTTGTCCTTTCTTGTCTATACACAGGTCAGGTGGCCCCTCGTACGCTGCCCCCGTGCTTCCGGCTCTCATGCTCAGTTCCCTGTATGGTTAATGCCTTTTCTTGTCTGTCTCCCGCACTGGGCAGCGGAAGTTTGGGAGGTTGACCACTGTGTCCACAATTCTGGGGCCTTTTTAGAGTACCTGCTGTCAGGCGGCACAGGGCAGTCATTGCATACCAGCGAGTTTTGCTCGATTCCGTGGAAGGTAGGTCATGGTGTGAAAGGGAGGAGGTGGGGTGGAAAGAGTAGGGAGGAAGACACGGGTGGCGCAGCGAGAGAGCACTGACTTGTCAGGGCCGAGTGAGCGCTGAGGGGAAAGGTGGCCTCGTATTGACGTGTCTTCAAGCCCATCTCCCTCTATCGGTGCCTCTCCCTCCGCCCAAGCCATTCTGGCTCTGGGCTGGTTCAGACACTGTGTTGGGTCTTTTCAAAGACACTTTTTTCCCTCTGACCCTGCAGGGCTGAAATTCACAGTCAGGATTTATTATATGCGCCGTATAAACAAGGCAAATACAAGGCAAATTCAGGGTACAAATAAAATGCTGCGCTGACTTGTAGCTTTCTAATACAGGGGACTGGCAGTTTTTGTTTTGTTTATTCGTTACCACCGACTATAACTAAAGCTGCTGTTAGTGGGGGTCTCCAGACGGCAGCCCAGGGTGCACCTGGTCCCCCTAGGGTATCTCCGTTCACTTGCCATCATTAGTGCCCTTTTCTCTATGATTTGGTGGAAAAGCCACACGGAAATATGAGGTACCGATCTAGTTCTCCACCCATCTGTTTGTTCACTCATCCATCTGCCCACCTCTTTATGCCCTACCTTTTCTAACAACAAACTTAAAGTCTTTAAATAGTATTTAAGTATATAAAACACTACATATATTAAAATACTTACATGGTTTAAGGAGTCATAATGTAAGGTAGGGGATACATGGGTACACTGACATTGGAATGTCTGATAAGCACTCAAATACTTGCTATTAACTACCATACATTTCTTATTTTGTTTATTGTTTTTAAGTAAATTAGGAGAATGTGTGAAGGGAAACTAAGAGATCAAAGTATACAGTGGTGGGTGGTTGAACTTGCTGAAAGTGTGTTGAAATGTTTTCTGAGCTTCCTAGTAGCCAGTGCAAAAAGGGAAGCATAGCCTCATGTTACAAAATACGTGATACTGCTTAGGAAAGTTGTACCACCTGGTAGAGTGGATACCATGTGAAAAAGCAAGAAACAGCTTTAGCGAAGTCTCTGAAGCAGCCGAAAAAATGCATCTCAGTCAGAATCTACCAGGGACAAAGCATATTTAAAGGCATATTCTTTAGAATGTGTAATGGAAATATTTGTTCCCAAATCTTCCAGTCTTACTCTTCTGTAAAGAGCTATATTTTACTGAGGCTAGGGTGGAGTGTGGGGGTGGGGGAGAAAAAGTATAGGCAGGAGATAGGGGCTCTAACCAACCAAGACTGTCCTTATTTTTGTTTTTTAACATCTATCTCTGCATTTTTTATGTCTGTCATTCAATGTTCTTAGCTCTGTATTTTCTTATGTACCTCTTAACCCTGTTATGGTGATTGAGGAAGATCCTATGTGTTTCCAAAATTTCAATTTTTGGTGACTCTAGGGTATTTTCTTTGGTTTAGACACTTGACATTATTACTCTTTTGGAAAAGTCTGCTGGGTTGCCAGATAAAAATATCCAGGAATTGTGTTGCTTTCGAATATTGCCTTTCTTTTCAATTCTGAGATTTTGTGATCTCTTAAGTTTTCAGTGACGGGAAGAATTAAGTTTTTAATAGGAATTGCAGTTGGGGATTCATACCAGGCGATGAAAGGAGATGAGCGTGTGGTCTTCACACAGACAGTGCCTCGTGGGCACGGGCTTGGCCTGAATATGAGATGTTTGCCTTTCCATGGGCTGTCACAGACCTGGAATCTACCTTTACTTTATTACTGGGCGTTTTCCACATATGTTGATGCAATCTCTCAGCTAAAATAATGTGATCCAGTCCTCTTGTTATTTCTTTTTCACCACGTATGGAATGAAAGGAAGTACAATTAGATACAATTTGCTGTCTGATTTAAACTCCACATTTCCATCGATTTAGAAATTTAACCCAGTAAAAAGAAAACACTGATCCTTCTCTGTAAAAATGATTTCTCGCCCTGGGCAGTGCGGCTCACTTGGTTGGAGCACTGTCCCATGAACCAACAGGTCGTGGGTTTGATTCCTGGGCAGGACACATGCCTAGGTTTCGGAGTCAGTCCCTGGTAGGGGCATGTAAGAGAGGCCACCAATTGTTTCTCTTTCTCTCTCTTCCCCTCTCTCTAAAAATCAATAAGCATGTCCTCAGGTGAGGATAAAAAAAATAAAAATGATTTCTCTCTTTTGGCTGAAAAAGTTGGTTCTTTCCCCTGCCCCAACTCCTGCCCCCATGGTGTTCATTATTTTAGATGTTCCCATTGTATTCTGTGCAGAAATAGAGAATTAGCCTCTCTGTCAGCACCTTAGACAGTAAGCTCTTTGAAGGCAGGCATCCCTGGTGAGTGGTAGAGTAGTATCTGCAGTATTGTAGACACTCAGTAAGCCTTTGTGAATGAAAAGAAAGGCCCACAACATAATGGATACTCTTATGGTCCCAACCAGGTCATTGGTTTGGACAGAGCTGCTATAGCGTCCTCTTAAATGAAGATCTCAAGTCAAATCTATGTTCAACAAACCTCCCTGTGTGTTAGCGGTGAAGGTTCTCCTCTGAGTCCCTGAGTCATCTTTGCATCTCTTTTGCCCTCTTAAGTTTCTCTTATATTTTCCCCTCCCCCTCTTTCTTATTGCCTCTACTGTAGTTCACACTTTTGGTCCCTTGCGGGCTGGCCTTGCTGACATGAGACCCTGTCCTCCCCCAGCCACCCTGCGCCCTGCTGCCACTAGACCGGGCTGCCTCCGCCACCTGCTTAGGTCGGCCTGTAGGTGGCCCAACTGGGTTTTCCTTGGGGGTTTTGCAGAGCAGCATAATCCAGTGGACGTCATTGGCCGCCTGATAACGCAAACCCCCCCCCCCCCAACACTATAAGCTCAGAAAGGGTTCGATGTCAGCCCGGGTCAGGAAGTGGCTGTATCGCCAGCTCACTGACTCAGTGTGAGAGTAGAACTGTTTTTATTTTCCATCTCATGGCCTAGGATGCTGGTGTGGGAACAGTCAGTACACATTCACTCTCTTCCTGTAGCCAGGCCTGCATGGGAAGCCAAATCATAATTAGATGCTTTGTTAGCCAGTATGGAATAAAAACACAGAGAAGTTAAGTGTTAACAGTATCAGGTTAAGTCCAAGGCGTCCAGTTCACGGTCAGGAGGCTTGCCAGTGGGAACACCCAAAGGCAATTGGCTCCAGCCGCCTGTATCTGCGCTGCTGTGGGCCGACTGTGCCGCCGGTAGGGCCTGAATCTTCCAAGACTAAGGATGTTGCCTGCGTCTCTCTCTCCCTGTTGTTGCTCTGAGTAGCCAGGCCAGTGTGGCTCTCTTTTCTCTACTTTCAGGTCTGGCCAGACCCATGGGATGGACGTTTGTTGCCCCTAGATTTAGTGCTTTTTATTTTGTAGTCCTTGGAACTCTTTCTCTATGATGACTGTACGTGTCTTGACTTCGGAAGTTTAGCTCTGAGAGCAGTATTATTTTTCTGATTTCAGAGCCTTACTACATAACATGCTCCCATACCCAGTAGCTCTCTTCCTCAAAAACCTGTCATGCTCCCTGACTCTTGTTGGAAGTGTCACTTTCTCTGCCTAGCCTCCAGGTCCCCTGTCAGCCTCCCCGAGCTATCCAGCCTTATTTTCTGCTCTTCTCCCTGTTGAATAGCAGCCCAGAGCAGAACCCCCCGCCTAAGTCATTCTGTGTCTCTGCTGGAGTTTCCTGAGCCCTTACAATATGTCTTGCCTGTCTCATAGGTTTGTTGTCAGGGCCAGATAAAGTGATACATGTTCATTTACGAATCATGCAGGATCCTGCATGGGTGAAGCAGCTTCTCTTTTTAAGCTATTGGATGTTGAACATAGCGCCTTCTGTAATTTATTTCACTTAGTCTTCTTTGAAGTAGGTACTGTTTTTTTAAAAAAGATTTTGTTCCTTTATTTTTAGAGAGAGGGAAAGGGAGGGGGGAAGAGGGGAGAGCCACGTGGGTTGGCCACCTCCCGCACGTGCCCCAGCCAGGTTGGAACCTGCCACCCAGGTATGTGCCCCAGCCGGGAACTGAACTGGTGACCTTTCACTTTGCAGGGTGACGCCCAACCAGCCGAGCCACACTGATAAGGGCTGAAGTATGTACTATTTTCATCCCCATTTCACGCAGGAGAGAAGTAAAGCCCAAAGAGGTTACTTCTGAGCCCAAAGCCTCAGGACTGATGTGGGATGCCTGGGTCCGTTCAACTCCGTCGCCTCTTCCAGTGCCTCTCCTCCATCAGGCTGGATTCTCAGCTCACCCCCAAACTAGGCCTGCTTGCTTCTGCATTTCTGCCCCTCCGTTCCAGCCGAGAGCTACCTACTTTTCCAAGCCCCTTCCGGGCTGTACCCTCTCTCTCACTACTTTCCTTTCCTCTCTAGCCCTCTTTGCCCACTGTCAACTCTGAATTCCTTGTGCTAGTTGAGGATGTGCCGGAGTCAGAGCCACCTGGGGTTATATCCGGGCTCTGCTGTGCTGCTTTGAAGAAGTCAGTTAACCTCTTTGAGTTCCTGAACACATGGGCCTAATAATGACAGTTGCCTCATTTGGTTTCTGGATGATTTCATAAACTAGTGTGTGTGAAAGTTTTTTTGTGAATGACTCTTCTGTGTTCCTCAAATGATCAGCTACTTTCAAATGTATTTTTACTTTCACCCACAGTGAAGAATATATTTTAACATTATGAACTGGTGGTTTCAAACACTCATATGTGAATCAAAAGTTCCTCAAGAGCTCTGGCCGGGTGGCTCAGTTGTTTGGAGCATTGTCCCGTTCTCCAAAAGATTGCAGGTTCGATTCCCGGTCAGGGCATATACCTAGGAGTTGTGGGTTCTATCCCCGGTTGGGGCACATATGAGAGGCGACCGATTGATGTTTCTCTCTCACATCGATGTTTCTTTCTCCCTTCCTCTCCCTCTAAAATCAATAAATATATTCTCGGGTGAGGATAAAAAAAAAGTTCTACAAGAACTTTCTCCTGCCTCTTCTCGTGTATGTGTGTGTGTGAGAGAGAAAAACAATGCTGATTTTGACCCATTTAATCAGTTGTCACTCTCCATTGTGGGAGACTACCCACAGTTTGGAGAAAGCCATCTGGCCTAGATGACAATAAACCCTTGGGGGTCGGAGAGAGGATTCCATCCTTGTGTATCCTTACAAGCTCCCAAGATGCTCAGTCAGTTCTGGTTGATGGATTTTCATTGGGGGGCAGGGGTACTCACACCAATTATACAGTCATTTATTGAGCGCCACTTCGCAAGACTTGGCCAGCAAGACCCTGAGGGCTGCTTTGTTTCTGCTCTGCTCAGGAGCCTGTGCCCTCTTGAAGACATCATGCTGGCCACCCTGCACGCGGCGTGCAGGCTGTGGCGCAGCTGTTTCTGTGACAATTGACCGCAGTGTTTGATTCCTCCTCTCCAGGCCGGGGCACGTTTGTTGGTCCTGGGGGATGTGTCGTGTTGGATTTTGAACCTCTCGTTCTGCTTGCTGTGCCTCTGCCCAGGGCCACACACCCACCTGTCCCAGGGTCCATTGTCCCTGCTGTGTGCTGGCTTCAACAGCCTCCTGCTGCCTCAGTAAAGCTCAGCTGTGTACATGCCGCCTGCCTTCCTCCCCAGCACCCAGGCTTCCAGAGTGAAAGCCTCTTACAGCTTACATCCTTGGACGGGAGAGAACAAGCCTGTCGCTTGTGGTGCCTCAGCACCAATTTGTCACCCACTTCACTCGGCGCTGGCCCTCGGCTTCTCCTCTGTATGGCATCTTTCTTTCCCATGGCCACTCCAGCTGGGCTCTGGCCTGACACTGCAATCACATGTTTTGGCTCTAGTCTTTGGTATTATTCTCAAGGTTGTCAGCGTACATCCCTACTGCCATCTCTTTTTGACGCAGAGGTCTTTTCTTTCGTAGATGTGCTTTTCCTATGAGATTTGTGTAGGCTGCTGCTTTTTTCCTCCCAAGGTTTTTACATGCCAAGTCAAAGACCAGTTTCCAGTCACTCTCAGAAAATGCTGGGCCTTCTCTTCGTTTTTACACAAGATCAGCATGTGTCTGCTTTGGTCATGTTAAATGTCACTTGCTTCTCCTGACACCAGAAAGAGTTTGGAATTGTTAGCACAGACGATAAGCATTCCTGATCTCAGGAACCAGAGTCAGGGAAACTGTTTTTCACCATTTTCCTAAAACAGACACGGCAGATAGCTGTTCCTTCACCTCTCCTCTCATTTCCCATCCAAGCGTGCCCAAGATGCTCTCTGCTACTTCCTTCTCACTAAAGCCAAGGAACTTTCCTTGTATTTCCTTTTGGCTTCATAACTGCTCACTTGGCTCTTTATCCCAGCTCGGGTTAAATTGCACTGCGATTTGGTGCATGGAGAGCCTTTGGCATACAGAGGAGTGTTGCTTTTGTGATGGGACTGCTTCACTGCAGCAGCATCTGCTTACATCTGCGGTGGGCACGCAGGTGAGGCGGATGCCCTGGGCCGGGGGAAAAGGAGAGAACACAGGCCCCGGGCTGACCATTGGCAGATGTGATTTACTAAGCAGAGATGTTGTTTGTGTGACTTTCAAACAGCCCCTGGACCCTCAGCTGCTTGGGATGAGGGCCACAAAAAAGCAGGTGACCTCAGTCCCTGAAGGAGACTACATAACTTTCCTACTTCAGAGCAGGCTGAATTTAATATGAGCAATGAATGGACTTAGTTGGGTATGTCACAGTGATGTCACAGCTACAACACTGTCTTGAGTCATTGTTCTTTTCAGCAATTTTCAGGAGGGTTAAGTAAATTTCGGGTTTCACATATGGGGGAATTTTCTCAACCAGTAAATGTGGAATCTGTTGTGGGTCTATCTTCAATCCTTTAAGGGCCCCCAAATGGAATGAAAAGTTGCTTAAAAGTTCTCATGCAAAATCATAAGAGCAGGAGATCTGATGCACGTGGAAAATATCTTAGGAAACGGACAGATAAATATGTTTCTAAATCCTATTAAAATGTTTAACAGTTATATGAAACATGCAAGTATATAAGTATTTTAAAATTTAATTGGCATGTGGGAATTGGCTGTTCCTGTGATTTCCATAAAAAATTTCACTGCACAAGGGTTGGGGGGATCCTCAGTGTCAAAAGGAAAGACGCCCTTTATCTACTCCCACAAACAGTCACTTGTTCCTAGCTGTCCGAAGGGGCATGATGAGTCACTTTGTGCAGGGTCCAAGGTTCATGAGAAGCAGGTTTGTAAGTGGCAGGTAGTGGAAAAGTGATTTATGTTCCATGGAAATCCATTCAGCGGGTGCAGCACTCGCTGGTACCTGACGCGTCAGGCGGTCCCTGTCTTGCTGCTGAGGGGACAGAGAGCCTCAGACACTGAGGGGTACTGTTTGGGGTGAACGATGTCCTGGCTCCTTTCCAGTAAAAGCAGGAACACAATTGTCTAGGGTTTTTAAAAGAAAAAAGCTTTTGTTTCTTCTCATTTAGTTACAGTGGAAATTAAAGTACAACCTTAAAAACTAGGAACATAGTTAATTTTAATGTCAGCTCCTAAGCAAATGTCATTGGAAGTTACATCAGATGCCTCATTACAAAATGTGTGAAAGTTATTTACTCTCATTTAAATTTTGAGAAAACAAATGAATGACTATTGAGATCAGATGTAGGGAGCGGTAATCAGTAATGGCATAAAAGGGTGAGATTCACTTAGATCACCTATATTTAGCTTATGTTCTATTCCAGTCTGTTTACTCTTTCATTAATCTAAATTAACTGCCAGAATTGCATTCTTCAATATGTAGAACAATGATCAAGAAGTGTTTTTATTTGTATTTTATAATAGACCATTACTTTTATTATTTATGTGACTCTTGGAAAATAGTTAATGGAATTTTACACAGGAAGAGATATTCTTTTCAAAGATCTTGCTTTGGGCATAAATTTAGTATATGCTACAAGAATTTGATAGAAATTATAGAATTTGCTTTATCAAAAAGCACTTAAACTATATTTATCACATAGATTTCTAACATTTTTTATTGGCTTCTTTTGTAATTTGAATTGGGAGCCTAGAAGGAAGGAGATGGGGAAAAAAAATAAGTGAATTGTTGCCCATTTCTTCAATATAGCGTGATAACTGTGTTCCATTTAATTTGTCTTATGAAACGTTTTTGAGAATCTTATTTGCATCAAGAAATACTTACTGGGCCCTGGCTGGTGTAGCTCAGTGGATTGAGTGCGGGCTGGGAACCAGACGGTCCTGGTTCGATTCCCGGTCAGGGCACATGCCTGAGTTGCGGGCCAGGCCCCCTGTGAGGGCCATGTGAGAGGCAACCATACATTGCTGTTTCTCTCCCTCTCTGTCTCCCTCCTTCTCCTCTCTCTAAAAATAAATAAATAAAATCTTTAAAAAAAAAAAAAGTGTAACTAAAAAAAAAAAAGAAAAGAAATACTTACTGGTCCCAGGGCTCAAGAAGCGTATATATAGTTGAACACAGTTTTTTCAACCTTGATGCCAGTGACATTTGGGCCAGCTGGTTCTTTGTGCTGAGGGCCGTCCTGTGCCTTGTAGGAGGGTTAGCACTTCCCTGGCCTCTACTCACCCCCACCCCCCTGTTGTGACAACTAAAAACGTCTCCATATATTGTCATGTGTCACTTGGGGAAGAAGCAAAATCACCCTTATTTCAGAACCACTGGTTTGACATAATGACTCTTGATGTAAAAGCTCATCGGCTTTTTTGTGCCATTCCAGGTGTTCCATTACTTAGGTTTATTTCCTGTTTTTGGAAGAGCCATTTGAAAATGCCCTGAAGTGATTTTTAGTCTAGTTTCATAATTCTTGAGGGCCAGGGAGAATCGTTAACTGTGCAGGCGTGAGTGCATATGAGTAGAGGTGTCGCCTCCCTCGGTCCCCTGACATGCACGCCCCCTGTCTTTTCTTCCTCTCTTTGCTCATGGTCTTTCCTCTGCCAGGAATCTACCCCGACACTGCCACCATCCCTTATAAACCACTTACCCTGTTCTTAAAAAGTTATTATTGTGAGCTCTTGCTAATTCCTTTCCTCAATTACCTTTTAACAAATCTAATGGTCCTTTTCACTATTTCAGTAGCATTTATTCAGTTAATACCGCCTACTTCCCATTTGCCAGGAGCTGTGCCAGGTTCTAGGGTTATGAAGATGAAAAAGGCCTGCTCCCTCTCCTCAAGGGTCTCCATCTAATGGGCATAAGAGCATTCTGTCTGTGCCATGTTGGGTGCTTGGTCAGTGACGCCTGTCCTCCATGCAGGGCTGCAGGAACCCAGGCCTCATTCATGTGACTCTGCTGACCTCATCGTCTTCTCCTTTATGTGGAAGGAAGAGAAGGGGCACAGAGTCCACACACAGCTTCTAGAAGCCAGGTCTCAGGACTTACATGTCCCACTGCTCTCACATTATGTTGGTACCCCCACTGCAAGGGTCATAGAAACACATGGTCTCACTGGGGGCCCAGGAAGAAGAAACAGAGTTTGGTAGGTCGGCAGCTAGCAAATCCTCCTTACACTGGTTGCAAATTGTGCCATCATCAGATGCCTACATATTATGTAAGTTCTCTTTGTTTAGAACACTTTGACCCAAAACCTTTGGAAGACTTGCTCCCTCTCCGTTTAAATCTTGACCTTGTCTGAAAGATCTCCAAGTATAAGGCCACCAGTCTAGAAGAGTGTCCCTCCCCGTTACTCACATTATATTTTGTGTACTATATATAGTTTTGGTTATTGTCCTCCTCACTTCCCCATCCCATCACCAGTAAAATATAAGTGCTCCGAAAGCACAAGTTTTGTTTTGCCATAGCTGCAGAGCCCAGAGTAGAACCTGGCACTGCAAGGATCGTGAACTCCTTGAAAGCGAAGTTTTGTCATTCCCGTTCCCGCAGATGTGTGATGTGTAGTGCCTTGTGCTGGGCGGGCCTTGGAGACACATACTGAGCAAGGCGTCGAGGCCCCTGCCCTCCTGGAGTGTACAGTTTATTCAGTGTCTCCTTCAACTTTCTTTTGTGCTTAGCATTGAGAAGCATTTCAGTATGTTTGTGGAATGAAAATATTCATTAATAGCATACTTAGAAAATCTCTGGAGTAAACATGTTACTCAGTTTTAGGGGAAAACTTGGATGCAAATCGATCCCGCTCTGCTTTAGCCTTTGAAAAAGTCTGCCTCTAAGTCCCTCTCTTCATTGCTAATAATACCACCAGTGGGGGACACTTGCATAAAGAGACGTTTGTCACCAAGTGGTAAGTTAGCGGCGTGTCTTGTTATCTGGGTTGGAACACATAGTGATTAAGTGGCATTTGGACAAAATCTGATTAGAATTTGGAGTCTACTTGGGGACAAAGAAATATGTTTCTGTTTAGGAAAATTGGTTTTTCCACTCTAAGATGTTTTAGATTAGAAAATGGTTAAAATGAATTTTAAGGGGGAATGCTTGTCTTTGGATTGGTTGTGTGTTGGTAGTAATTCTCCAAGAAGGGACATCTCAGGAGGGGAACACGCAAAAACAGCTGGAGATAGTTGTCAACTCATTCTACATTGGGGGAGAAGTAACTGAGGCAGCCTGTTGCTTTCAGTAGGCTGTAGCAGTTGGTTGACTCAAACTTCTGCTTTCCACCAATTGTGAAAATGTGCTTTAATTCGAAGAGCACCTCATGCTCAGGTTGTGTCTGAAGACACAGGGGCTAAGCAGCGTAGCTGTGGCCGTCTGCAGTTACAGTTTTTGCAAATAAACTAACGCTTTCAGAGCCTACATGTTTTGAAGTATTTCCAACTAGTGGTTTTTAAGGTAATTCAAGCAAAATCAGTATCTAATGATAGTTAAAAAGCTGAAAACTGTGTTCGAGAGAATAGTGTATATGTAATAATTTAGTGTATATAAAGGCTTAAACTGTCTTATGAAGTCATACTCATCAATTTCTTTATTCTACTTTTACCCAGATTTATAAATTTTCCTTCCTTTCTGGAAAAGGACGGGGTAAATGAGGACAGATATAGAACATGCCCCCTTTACTATGTAGTAGTAACATCACCGCATTAGATTGTTAATGCCAGCATTGTTCATTTTGCATATCTGGTCATGTTTTGCCATCTATGTTATGTTTAAAATTGGTCTTTTTTTTTTTTTAGCATGATTTTTAAAATTTAAAAAAAGTTTTTTCTTTCTTTTATTGTTGTTCAAGCACAGCTGTCTCCATTCCCCCCTACCACTCCTCACCCCTCACCCCAGCCATCCGCATCTATGTTCCAAATTTGGGAGGTTGGGAAGGGAGACCTAGCCTGTTAGACATTTTCCCAAATGGCGATGCCTTTTGCTGCAGAGAACACGGGACAGACATTGTGTTACTGTCCTTACTAATGCTGTTGTAATTCTCGAAAGGCCTGATTCCATCTGTGTTGTTGTTGCCTTGTGTTCAGGGAAAGGAACATGTCAGTCAGCAAGACGACTGGTTTGGGGCAAAGACAGTGGCATGGGTAACTCTGCTCCGTCACTCCTA
Organism: Micronycteris hirsuta; assembly: GCA_004026765.1. NCBI lineage: Eukaryota > Metazoa > Chordata > Mammalia > Chiroptera > Phyllostomidae > Micronycteris > Micronycteris hirsuta. The sequence goes on along the minus strand of PVJI01001554.1, from coordinate 123,490 downwards.
GAGGGAGCTATTGCACATTACTGGCCCTGTGTCGTCATAATTAAAGTGGGGACCTTGAGAGGACTGTTCCCCACAGGATGCTGGAGATCAAATGAGGCAACATACTGAGGCCCAGCACAGGGTAGGCAGGGATGCGGGTCCCTGCTGCTAAAGGGAAGGAACGGAAGCTTCCAATTTGTTGTCTAAATGACAGTCTGAAAAATCTGGCTGTGTCTCGGATGCTGGCCTGCCACACACAGATGTGCCCGCACAGGTGGATTTCACCCTGTCTGCTCGGTGGCTTGTGGAGTGTGGACAGGTGATCATAAACATGGAAGGTTCCAGTGGAAGCGAGAAAAGACTGACGCTAAATATCAAAATTTAGAAACTGCCTTCTGGAGTGTTCCGATGAGGGGGGACCCTTTGAAGGCACTTTGAAATACTGAAATACTCCACATAACGGTGACCTAGCTGGCAGAGCAGACCCTGGAGCTGCACCACCACGGGACTCCCAGTGGGGACTGTGAGCGAGGTGAGCTGCGGCCCTGCGAGAAGCCCCTGCCTCCGCTCTCTGTGACTCGTAAAGCTTTCCGCTGAAGGATCTCAGTTCTGCGTTTTGCCAGACAGGAGACTGAGATCCAGAAGTCATGTAAATCATGGGTTTTAATTGCTAATTTTGTTAAAAAGTACTTTTCAAGCCTTTTTTTAGCTGTCCAGTTTTTAGTCTTACATTCTGGTAAAATTTGAGATGCTGTTAGTTTTTCAGGGACTTTTAAAGATTGTACTATTCTACTAGCATGAAATTTTAGGAAAAATTTTTATTTTTTTTCTTTTGATTTATCCTCCGTTCTCTGAGACAAACATAGCTTTTTCTTTCTTGTTAATTGAGAGCCAGTTTAATGTGAGCAACCAGAGTTAACTAGTTGTCACATATAGTAACTAGGAAAATAAACATGTTTTCTGTTCGGTAATGGAGTTTTCTGTTACTGGAAGTAACAGAACATATCTTTTATTTCCGTAAGGCTTCTTTCAAACAGCTGTGTTTTCAAACTGGTACTCGAGCGATCAGCGAAATGGCCCCAACTCCAAGGTGGGTTCCTGTGTCCTCAGGGATGTGGCCACATGAAAGGTGGAGCAGCATGGTGAATGAAGTCTTTACTCCTTCAGCCCTGTCTGATGATAGATGTATTTTGGTCTGATTACTACATTGTGACGATGGATCTAACAGCTATGAAGGAAGATGCTTCCTTCCAACAGTAATTAAATTAAATATAATTAATATTTGGGAGTGCCATACAGACCTCACATTATATACATGTTTGGTTTTTTAAAAATGAAATCATTCTGCTTAGTGAAGAAGTCAAGAAAAATAAATAAATGTACTTGGAAAAATTTTAGTTTTCACTGTGTATCCCTGCTCACCCCTCTCTGACCATGTCAGAGGTTGGGCTCAGAAGGACTTCAGATCCTGCTCGCCTGCTGAGACGGAGCCTGTTCTTACCTGAAGTGACTAGTCCACAATTTCTGAAGAAATATCCCTGAAGGACTCTCGCTCTCCCTTCTAAATTACAGTCAGTAGTCGTATCTGCAGGGGGTGCAAAGCAATGAGGAAATACACTCTTTGTAAGCCTTTCTTCCTTCTGGATGAAACGTGTCATACCCTGCCCCCAACTTTTAAATTATAAGCTTAGGTAGAAAAGTGAAAACAGAGAAATCCGTCTGCTTCAATAACAAAACAATACAGAGTGGTGAACACTGTGGGACTGACTGCAGAGTCAGGGAAGCCGAGTGTCCTGGGTGCTGTGGGGGAGGGCGTCTCCCGGGGGATGCTTTCGCAGGAGCTGGCACGTGTGGCACCCCCGTCTCCCTACTCTGGATGCTTGATCACTGTTTGGAATTGGCTTTCCCAAAATTATACAGTGAAACCTAGTCCCTGGAGGTTAATCCCCCTCTACACATACCCATCAAAGTTTTCTGGTCATAGAAATTTTGGAAATGATGTGAAGTATCATCCTCCTCACGGTGCCATTTGAATTAAAGACCCTAAGAAGTTTACCTGTAAAGGAGCTGATTTTACCCTGACATTGCTAAGCTTGCCTAGAAATTGTGGCACCTGAACTTGCCCAACACGCTCATCTCATCTCTCTAATGGCTCCGTGGAACTGGCAGTCCACAGAAAACACTTTCGGGAGTTTTCCGAGGCGCTCTGGTTTAAATTGTACAGGAAGTAAGGAGATTCCATCATATTAGTTGTGTAAGTGGTACCGCTGCTGCCTAAGAGGGGACTAGACAAGAATGAGCTTATCTTAGACTCCCTTTTCTTCATGATTTTTGTAAGCATCTTATTTGTTTTAATTTGATTTAGAAAGAAAGACAACCATCTGAACAACAATGAAAACAAGTTTCAAAGATGGATGGACTTTTGTCAGTGCATTTCTTCGTTGTCTGTGGTTATATGGAAACTGAAATATCATACTCAATCTTAGTTTTTAAAATAAACTTTATTTTTTAGAAGAGTTTTGGATTTACAAAAGAAATTGCGAAGGTAGTATAGACTTCCTTTTTACCCTGCACTCAGTTTCCCATTATTAACATCTCATGTGATGATATACTGCATTTTTTACAGTTAACAAACTGGTATCCGTATATTATTAACTAATATCTATTCAGATTTTCTTAGTTTTTACCTAATGCCCTTTTATATTCTAGGATCTCATCCAGGATACCACATTACAGTTATCCATCACCATTTCTAAGGCTCCCCTTGTGTGTGACAGTTTCTTAGACTTTCTTTGTTTCTGATAATCGCCACAGTTTGGAGGAGTACTGTGGAAGTGTTTGGTAGAGTGCTTCTCATTTCAGATTTGCTTGATGTTTCTCTCGTGATCAGACGGGGGTGGCCAGTTTTGGGGGGAAGACCACGTAGGCACCATTTTTGCCATATCAGCAGGACCTCCCTGTTGTCGGCATCCCTTGTTCCTGCTGAGGTTGGGCTGCATCACCTGGTCGATGGGAGTCTGCCGGTTTCTCCACTGTAAAGTTATCCACCCCCTGCCCCGACACCTTTTCCACGTTACATGGCAGGTCCTCAAATAATGTCGTTTTGTTCAGCGTAGTTTCATTATAACATTGGTGAGGAGAAAATCAATTCCTGGCTGAGGCCACTGTCTGTGTGGAGTCTGCACGTTCTCCCCATGTCCGTGTGGGTTTTCTCCAAGGACTCGGGTTTCCTCCCACGTCCCAAAGTTGTGCCTGTGACAGTGGCGTGTGTGCCCTGTCCCAGGCTGAGGGACCGTAGGGTGTGTGAGTGCCCTGAGATGGAAGGGCGTCCTGTCCAGGGTGGGTCATACCTTGTGCCCTGAGTGGCTGGGAGAGGCTCTGGCCACCTGTGACCATGATTGGAATCTGTGAGTTGGAAAAGAATTCTCTTTCTTACGTATATTCCTCTTTCTTAAATGTCTGTATACCTCATTTATTTTAATGTTTAATATTAAAAGTGTTTTGCATCTTTTAAAAAAGATTTTATTTATTCTTAAAAACCTTTCTTTAAAATTACTTGAAGGGGAAGGGAGGGAGAGAGGGAGAGAAACATTGATTTGAGAGAGAAACATCGGTTGGTTGCTTCTCATACATGACCTGACCAGAATGGAACCGCAGCCCAGGCATGTGCCCCAACTGGGAATCAAACCAGTGACCTTCTGCTTTGCGGGATGATGCCCAGCCAATTGAGCCACACCAGTCAAGGTTTGGATCTTTATTTGGATGTTTGGTGATGTTTTTGTGACCAGAAATATACCATAGGAACTGACTCTTGTTTCTGTCACTTAGCCTATGGTGAAATTGGTCATTCCTCTTAAGGTTGCAGTTTCCAAGCACCTATGGATTACATTGAGAACTTCCTATACGCACTGGAAGGAAGTGACGGGGCACAGCCCACACTTAAGGAATGGAACTGATGACCCTTTTCCCACTGAGGCCAGAGTACCTACATTATCTGGAATTCTCAAACTTTTAATTGTGTGATTTTAAAAGCTACTTGGCTGGTAGAGCAGTTACTGTGGTATTCGTTACAGTTACCTACAAACTTGTTTGGGGGGGTGTTTTATTCTCAGCGGGAGAAATAAGCTTTCCAGAGTGAAGCCACCCAGCCTTGAACGGAGGCTGTGGAATTGTGTCCCTGCCATGTTTGTTCTCAGTAGCGTGCCAGAGGCTGCATATCGAGGGGGTTTCGTACCTGCCGATACCCGTGGGTGACCGCAGCTCGATGCGTGTAAGAATCTCATACCGAGACACGCGGGGAAAGAGAGTCCGGGGCCACGTGACCAATTCCTCTATCTCAGGAAAAGGCCTCGTGGGTCACTTCGCCAGGGTTTTTATTAGAGGCTTTAGGACATATTTACATTGGATTGATTATTCATGGGATTAAGCAGAACAGGGATTAGCAGAGTATTAGGATGTAAATTCAGGTCCAGTGGCAGACAGGACCAGGTTAATATAATATGCAGGTCTTAGCAAGCCAGAATTTTTTAAGATACATCTTTGCCAAATTCCTATTAGAGAGTTCCCATTCCACAGACATGATCCACACTTGCCTACACGGCAGTTACACGGAGCTGTGCTCAAAATGCGTAAATTCTCATGACTACATGTTAACACGCGTGTAGAAGTCACTGCCACAGCTGCAGACGCTGCCCTCGCTTTCTTCTGTGTCAAGATTTAATCCTGTTTGTGTTTCCTTCTGCCTCAGCTGTGTTGGTGTCATGTCTGGAGGCCATGGACCGTTTTGCACTGTGCACCTTAATGTTGAGGATGCACCCTGTTCAGAAAAGTGCTCTTATGATCAAGCTGTTTTGACCCCTTTCTGTGTTTTCAGAGCATTAGTGTTGAAGACATCCTTTCATGTGTATTGGCTTTGACTTTGTCACTCCCGGGAAGAGTATATAGTGAAAAATGGTCTGGGTAGTCAGCTTTCCAATGACTTCGTACTTAACAGTCGTGCGCATTACAGTACAATGTGATTGTAGGGATCATCTTGTTTCTTGGTTCTTTCAAAATATTGGTGTTATTTTAAGCAAATTTATTTTAGAATATAACCATTTCACATATTTTTTGATAAGTATAAACATGGTGAGATTTGGAAATTTCTTATACAGGAGTATATGTTAATATTTGCATATATTTGTATATATATATTTTCTTATCCTTATATGTATGAAGATTTTAAAGATTAAAAAGGTTTTAAAAGATTTTATACTTATATATAATTGTATAAATAAATGTATTTTATTGTTAAAAATAATTAAGGCCCTATCCTCATTCATGGAGGGAAAAATGGGTTAACAAGGGATACTTTTTTCATTTTCAAGTTTTTTTCCTGTCATTTCTTCTTAAGCCTTTGGCACTGGCCACCACACACCCTTTGGTGAGTATCAGCAGCCATGAACAGATGAGAAACAAATGCCTATTAACAGAGCAATTCATATAGCCAATTAGTTCAATATCTGTCTCTATGTTATTGTGTTGAGAACACATGAGTTTAGACTGTGGTTTTACATGGTGTTCCTATACTGCCTTTTCTGCGGGAAAACTTGTTCCATTTCCTAAGGAGAAACTATTTCGGTATCACATGTTTTCCTCTTTGGGCTGTGGGACTTCCAGGTGCTTCATCCTCTGAGCAAGTCAGAAACCCACTGCCCTGATGAGTAGGACAATCAGGGAGTCTCTGGGAGCTTCCTGAGACAGGAAGGCCTGGGCCATCCTGAAGTTGTGTAATAATAACGGTCTGTATCTACAATGCTTCTGCAGGAAGGATAGAATTGGTTTTCCCGCCCACAAACTTGGCATAAAATTTCTCTGCATCTCAGGCCAAGGATTGTGTGTAAGGATTATGAAGTCCCCAGTGGGTTGGGTTGTGGGTGGAGACACCAGGCTGGTTTTTGAGTGCTGTTCCTGCCAGGCGTGTATGGGTGTGAGTGTGTGTGAGTGTGTGTGAGTGCATGTGTGTGCATGTGTGTGTGTACATGTGATCACAGATGCCTGAAGTGATTTTGCAGGAAAGAAATATTAGGATTGCTTTTCCCCTGATAATGTCTCAGCAGCGTGGTCGATCTTTTTATTGGAAAGGTGGGTTAGGTTCCTGTGAGGCTGTTACTTCCCTGTTTCGTCAACAACAGTTTAAAAACACAGTTTTATTCTGTCTTAGTTCAAACTAACTCTTAATTTGTAACTATGTATTTTTTTTACATCTGCCTTTTAGCATAATGCCTGGAAAGATTTTTTGATGTGAGGTACCAGTTTTTCAGCCAGTTTGTTTTTAAACACCTACTGTGTGCTAGGAGGTGTGCTGGGGAAACCTAAGTGATAAGGTGAACAGTCTCCATTCTCATGAGGCATACAGGCTAGGAGCGGAAACAGCTGAAAACAACTACAAACATAGTTAAAGGAGATAATTTCAGGATGTGGTGGTGAGAAGGAAACAGAAACAGGTGAACGCGGTGAAATTAGCAAGGGCGGTTAAAGAAGAGGTGTCATCTGAAATGAGCGGGAGCAGTGGATCATCCATCCTCACGAAGAAGGAAGAGATTCAGTTTGCACGAAGGCTGAAGCGGGAAGTTGCTTTGTGTGGTCAAGGAGTGGGCCCCTGTGACCAGAGAGGACGGTGTGATGGGACGTTGGAGAAGTGGTGGGAAGGAGAGCGTGGAGACTCAGAGTGTTTGAAGTGTGATGCACCTACAGGAGAGTGCTGGTACTGACGGGTTTGGACAAGTGTGCGTACCTGCGTTACCAGCATCCAGATGAGAACAACTGAACATCTCTACCACTGGGAAGCATCGTTTAGGGGCTCCTGGGAGCTACAGCTCACTCCTGTCATTGCTCCCTTGTGCATATGGTCCAGTTGGGTTTCAGGGACTTCCTTTGGGGAAACTTCTCGTTTTCTCAGGCTTTAAAAAAAAAAAAAAAAAAAACTTCCAAAGCCTAATGCTTCCAGCAGCACACAGGGTATTTTTCTATGGGATTTCTTAATGATGTCAGGTCTTTCCCCAACCCTCCCTAGGAATTATTTGGTAGATAGGACACATTTGTTTTCAAAAGTTTTTTCTTTACAAAATAAGGCTTGTCTTTTCAGAGAATTCTTTCTTGTAATATTTGTGGATCTGGCCTTTAGGTCCAAGCTGAAACTTTTGTTTTCTTTAAGAATTTGTGCATGTTAATAGAGTTTATATTCTCTGTGGTAATGGAATATTGTAGAGTTTGTTGCCTTATCATATTTAGATTCTCATAAAAAAGCCTGCAGGGACATTTAACCAAACTTAAGACAGAAATAAATTAAAGATAATATAGTCATTTAAAATAGCTTTGCATTCAAGATGAGATTTTAAAGTTATTATTCCACAGTGAATTTTAATGATTATTGTATACAACGGCATTTATGGATGTGCAGTACCCTAATGGATAGAATTAGTATGTTTGATTATGGATTTGTAATATAAAATGAGAACTTTTATTAAGCTTTCTCCATCACAGTTCATGCTGTGAACACACAAAGTGTGTGACACTGAACTTCACTCAATCGTGGGATGGCTTTTGGAATCAGTAGTCTCAGGGTTCAAATCAAGATGAGTTTCAGATTTTTAAAAACACCATTAAAAAGTTAAAAGGCGGTTGCATAACCAGATATTTTATATCCTTTTGGGGATTTGGGACAAGATGTTTCTTTTTATAATGCAAGGATAATTTCACTTTTGAGGGGATCGAGTATAAAATGAAATCGAAGTTACACTTTGAAAAAATTTGTTGATTGCAAGATGTTGTTAGCATTTAATGCAGCACCCAAAATGCCTTCAGTATTTTCTTTGGAAGGCTTTTGGAGAACTAGCTGGAGTGTGAAATTTTGTTTGGTGTGGTCTTGCCCAGACTATTAGCTAATTGTTTTGACCCTCTGATCTGGTGATGCCAAGAAACTTTCTGGAAACATAGTACCTGAAAATACGCAGATGCCTATTTTACCATTTGAAGGTTCTTTCAGTAAAAGCATATGAATATTTTTTAAATGAAGTCAATCTGTTCTTACGGCATTTTGAAAGAGAAGCATATTATTTTCAATCTGTATCATTATCCTGTCTTTTATTTTTAAAAGCTCAATTTTTTTCCATTATCAAGATATGATCTGGATGGATGGTTTGGAAAATATGCGGGGATTTTTTTCTTCTAATTTTCTGTAATATTGATATCAATTTTTAAACTGTCTAGGACTCAATATATTATTTTACTTCCCTTTAAGATGCATTTTAGCATTTTAGCCTTGGACTTTAATTTTTTTCCTCTTGTAGATTTAGATTGGTCCTAAAATACTATCATATTCTTTCAGCTTTTACTTCCTTTCCTCTGATACTTACACTAGTATTATTATCTAGTGATATGTTTTGCTTACTATTGTATATTAAGATGTTTGCTCACAAAAAATTTATAACATACATGCACATTAAATAAGATGTTGAAACTGTATACCTTTAATTAGTTAAATATCCTAGTGTGGTCGAATAGCATCGTAATGGCATCAAGTAAAGTAACAACCAAGAGATCATTCGTTATTTTAAGTCTTTCACACTATGTGGCAACTTAGTAAATTCCAGGTACTCTTTGAGAGGTGACCAAGTTACAGGAAGGGCTGGAGAAGTGCAGAAGCTGAGCTTGCTGTGGTGGTCCAGGCACTCTGTGAGGCTGAGGATTAGTAAGTAGCTCACGTGCTTGAAAAGAGCTTCAGCCACAGCTGCATTCAGTGATCAAACCATGTCCACTTCTTGGCTTTGCTTTCTCTTGGGCTGACTTCATCCTCTTTTAGGTATTCCCACATGGTTTCAAGATGGCCACCAGCAGCTGCTGGCGTCTGTCCTACCAATTTAGTAACTCTAGCAAATGAGCGTTTCTCTTTCCAGACACTTGGGTAGCTGTCCCAGTACTGAGTCTAACCAGATTACCATTGAGTATTTGTTATTCCCAGACAAATCACTCACTGTGGCAAGGGAATGCTGTGATTACCAGGGTTGGGCCACATCCTTCCCATCTCACCTGGAGCACTAGCGTGTTGCCCCAGCAGAAATGAAGGTGCTGTAACCAGAGGAAGGGAAACAGACTCTAAGCAGCAAAGGCCCTGGATGTCCGCTGTGGAGATCAGTGAAAAGTAGAGTCTAATTCCCATTATGCCTGTAGTTGGTGCCGTGTGACTTAGTACAGAACTGTGTGTAGACTTCTTTTTTCCACCACTGTACCTGCTGTCTGCAAAGTGGTTTTGATAAGATGAGGGACTGAGCCTTCTACATTGTTATATCCATTTTAGCACTGAGCATGGTCCTGAATAACTGACCCCAAATGCTTAACTAGCGGCCATTTGTGAAGCATAATAGAATTAAGTAGGAAATGTTGACATCATTTTTTTTGTTGTTGTTGTTCTATTTTTTGGTATGTGTTGAAAAGAAAACACCTAACTCCATAACTTCACAGATTTTTTTTGTTGTTGTTGTTGTTACAAGTATGTTTATTTACCACTATAAAAGGTGATAGGGATTAGAACTGAGAATATTAACCTGGGGTTCATAGGCTTTCTACAAGACCATGGAGGGCTTTCTGGGTGTTTGGGAACCCCTTAAAATCCTAGCAAAATTGTGTGCATGCATATGCACCCACATCTGTACACCTGTGTGGATTTTTCTCGAGTGAGGGTCCATAGCTTTCATTATATGCTCAGAGGAGAACCTAACCTACAAAAGGTTCAGGACCACTGATGAAATATCTTATACTGACAAGAAAGTTCCTGACTTTAGGAGGTTAAACAATTTATTGTTTAGGGGAGAAGCTGCAAGAGTGAGGCAACTTTGGAGAAACACAAAGAAATTTATTTAGGCTTTAGGATGAATTGTTAACTTCCATCAATAAGTTGAATTTGAACAGAGTTCAAACAAAATGCATGATGGAGGAGCCTGTCATGGAACTGGCCTCTTCCGAGCTGCCGGTTAGAGGTGAATGGCTGCACATGTGCCGCCAGCTGGGTTTGGCTCCAGCTGGTTTTGGCTTGGTGCTTTGAAGCAGGAACAGTCCACCTGTCGCCATTTGGAAGTACAGGGAGAGTGATACAGTGTTAACTTTGCTCTCAGAAGCAATTTATGACAACAGTTTCATGAAAACTTGAGAAGTATCTCCTCTTCTCTGGGGGAGGGGGTGGGTCAGGAAGCCTCAGTGGGGGATTAGAGTCTGACGTTCAGCCCCTTCAGCCCCTCCAGCCCCTCAGCTGGCCTCTTCTGTGCTGACTTACCTGCGAACTACGGAGGGAGGGGGAGGGAGTGTGATATTTCTCTTCGCCCAGTCAGGGCCGCTCATGTGCTTGTCCATTTTGATTTGTTCTCCCCAAACTCAAGTTTGCCTAGTGAGTTTAAACTTCAGCCTTAGGCCTGCGGGGGCTGCCTAGAGCTTTGGCCCTCACACCCTCTGCTGCCCGGGCTCAGTAGTTCACACACCACACCTTCTGGTTTAACATCGCTGGCGTCTCTTTGGTTCTAGCACCTGTCGTTTCCCCTACCCTGGCTGTGTGAGTCCTGGTGTGGGTGGTTTCACAGCCGACATGCACAGAGCCTTCTGCTCTGCGTCAGTGGCCTTAAAACTTTTTGACAGCGATGTACAGTAAGATGTATTTTACATCATGACCCAGTGCGTATGTATACAAATGTATACCTGGATATAATTACAAAGGTTTCCTAAAGCAGTATTTACCCTTACAACCTACGCTGTACCTGATAGTATATTTTCTGTTCCAAGGGGGGAAAATAATTCTGATCTCCACTCACTAAATCGGTTTCATGACCTGCTGATGGTTTGCAACCTGCAGGTGGAAAGCCACCTCTCGAAGGAATGCTCTGTGGCACATTGTCATTTGTGTCGCTGTGGTGAGGTGTGGCTCAGGGCGCCACAGAGTGGCTCAGCCTCTCTCTGTGGCACTGCAGAGCCGAGTGGCCTTGTGTGTTGTCAGTAGCGCTTGTGCTATTCTGGAGGAGGCAGAGTGCAGCGGTCAGTGTGAACGTGCCCATCAGAGCGCCTGCTCGTGCCTGACTGTGGTGTCACCATGTGTCGCTGCTGCAGAGTTAGTTTCTCCACATGCAAAATAGAGATGTTGAGAACACTTGCCTTGAAATGTTACGAGGCTTGAGTTATATGAACAGCCTTCAGTATAAGCACGTAGTAACTTCTAGCAAATGTTTGCTATTAATGCTACTAATATTGTATCTTAGTATTTGCATATATCCCCTAAATGGATTACATTTTTCTTCTGCCCTTTGGAATAATTTATACTCAGCCCATTAAGAGTATGTGGCTTATGTGTAGGAATAAACCCTATGTTCCAAAGCATGGATTGTGGTTAAATGGAAACAATATATTACAACCATACATTTACACCTTGAATTAGTAAGCGCATTTCCAATTACAAGGGACAGAAACCCCAATCAAACTAGCTTAATCAAAACCAAGAAATTACTGCCTCACATAACGGAGAAGTCTAGGTGCGTTGCCTTAGGCGTTGGCCATGTCCAGCTGCTCTGACGATATCAGAAATCTGTCTCTTCATTTCTTGCTTGGCATTTCCCTGTTGGCTTCACTTTCGGGCGGGATTGCTCTAAGCAGTGGCAGAAACAGACACCAGCTGCTCTGGTTTATATCCCACTTCAACTGAGGGCTGCATCGGAGGGGCATTGACTCTGACAGACTTGAGTCACCCCTCCTGACCATCTGCCACCTCAGTGGCTGAGCCAGTGGAGGCAGTAGTGCCTACTTGGGTCACATGCCTCCCCTGTGGGCTCAGCCTCACCCAAAGCACACAGACAGGAGTGGGGTAGGAGAGGACTGCTGTGTGCAGAAACACAGCGGATGTCCACAGTGCACTTCCAACCGTTCTTTCTCCGGTCATAGGGCTTTCTACGTGAGATGCTGTGTTTGAATAATCCACTGAGAGTACTGTTTTAACACTAAGATATTCTTATTCCAAATTGCATTCTGTTTCACTCTTATATTGCAGCTGTGTTCAGAGGTGTGCCCTGCCACATTCTAAGTGATGCTCTGATCATTGCTAAGGAAAGTTTTTTCCCAGTCACCCTATCTTTTTGTTGCTACGTGAAAGTCATTCCATTCTATCTTATTGTTATGCTTCTCTTGAGACTTAATCTGCTTTCCCCAGCTTTTGACACTTGTTGATCTCATTATGAAAAACCACGTATAGGCTGAGATGGGGCACCCACCCCCTTTCTGTGGCCTGGCCATTCTGCGTGTTGGAGCCACGTTACGTCGCACCTTTTCATCTCTGGCTGTGAGGGAAGCTCACTGGTTTGCCGGACTCCGTGAGGTTGGGCCTGGAGTGGTTGGACAGCCCCTGGCCTCCGCAGCACATGCGTGCGTGCTCACACAGACACACACATTTATCCATGTGGACACAGACGGGACAGTAGTCGATGGGCACTTTGGTCTCAGTAGGGGCTCCAGATGGCGAATTGCGTCTGCCAAGTTGTTTAAGGGAATTGTGGGTCTCGAGCCAGCCACGCTGAGGGCACATCCCAGAGCCTTTCATCTGCTGTGTGCAAGGTACCGTCAGCCCACTGATAAAATTAGAAACCAAGTAAGCACTCCTTTTTTCTTATTGTGGTAATAGGAACGTAACATTTGTTGTCTTAACCATTTCTGGGTGTGTGCGGCAGTGGTATTGCGCGTGCTTCCGTTGTGGTGCAGCCATCAACACTGTCCCCCCTGTACCTCTTCGCCTGTGAGACGGAAGCTCTACACCTGTTAAACGATCCCTCCACCTTCTTCTCTGCCCCCAGCCCCTGGCAACCACCGTCTGTCTTTATGATTTGGGCTACTCTAAGTGCCTTATGTAAATGGAATTGTACAGTCTTTGTCTTTTTTTGACTGGCTTATTTTACTCAGCATGATGTCCTCAAGGTCGATCCGTGTTGTAGCATGCTGCGGAATTTCCTTTCTTCTGAAGGCTGAATGACATTCCATTGCACGTGCACTGCGTTTTGCTTGTCCAGCCATTCAGCGATGGGCACTCGGGCTGCTTCCATCTTTTGGCTGTTGTGAATAATGTTGCAAGGAACAAGCGTGTACAAATACCCCTTCAAGACCCTACTTTCAATTCTTTTGTTTTTTTCCCTACTTTCAATTCTTTTGGGCATACATACTGAGAAGTGGAATTGCTAGGTCATATGACAATCCTATTTTTAATTTTTTGAGGAATTGCCATATAGTTTTCCACAGTAGAAGTGACATTTTCTGTTCCTGCCCACAGTGACAAAGGTTCCAACTTCTCTACATCTTTGCCAACACTGTTTGCTGTAGCCGTCCCAATCGGTGTGCAGTGGTGTCTCTTGTACTTTTGATTTGCACTTTCCTAATAATTAGTGATGTTGAGCATCTTTTCACGTACTTATTGGCCATTCGTATATCTTCCGTGGAGAAATGTGTGTTCAAGCTCTTTGCCCATTATTTATACTCCTTTTTTTTCAAGCTCAATATTATACTCTAATAGTTGAGAACTGTGTAGGATTGGTAAACTGAATGTTGTGAAGTCCATGTATAGACAAAGGTGTGCATTTAGTTATTCCTAGACTATCTGGAGGCAAAATTAGGAGATTCTCTAAAAATATTTAAAGTCTCAAAATTTTTACTTATAAGTTTATACGTGTGTGTGTGTGTATATAGATGTGTTATGTAAGTATATTAAATAACAGACCAAGAACAGATGTGATTTATGGTCTGATGGGAATTTCATGATCCCATGGGCACACCCACGGGTGTGAAAACACGTGCACAAATGCAGTTGAAGCCCTATGAGCAACTAAATCGGTTAACCGAAGAGTCAGTTAAAATGATGGGGATACGTGAAAAATGACACATACTTTAAACATGCTATTTTGAATGAAAGCATAATTTTCAAACAACACATTAATTCGCGTTTCGTTTTTTCCAAACCGGTACTGTGCGCATGGAGACGCTGCTGCTATTCTCTGTCACTCGCTGTAGAATTTTGAGTGGCAGAAATGTTCCACTGTTGGCCCGAAACCTTCTCCTGAAGGAGGGGTGTCCCCTGACTGAGGTATCTTTCCTATGTGAACTTCAGGTGTGGTTTCTTGGCCACAGTGTCCATTTCCATTAATTTAAGTGGTCTAGAATTCAGCAGTGACATTTGCGAACTAATCTTCAGTCAGGGTCCCTCCAGTCGTTCCCAGCTGTCTCTCTCACACCTTGTTCAACAGCAGACTTTTCCTGCTTTGCCTTCACGGAGCCTTTCTGAGGCAATTTAGCTTAATTTTTACAGCAATGACTTTTTTTTTTTAAAGATTTTATTTATTTTTAGAGAGAGGGGAAGGGGGGGAGAAACAGCAATGTATGGTTGCCTCTCACATGGCCCTCACGGGGGACCTGGCCTGCAACCCAGGCATGTGCCCTGACTGGGAATCGAACTGGGACCCTTTGGTTCCCAGCCTGCGCTCAATCCACTGAGCTACACCAGCCAGAGCCGGCGATGGCTTTCCCATTTGACATTCCTATTTAATCGCTTTTCCATGATGCTTGGATAGTATAAATGCAGAGCAAATACTGTTGGCACGAAAGGGTCTGAGAAGGAAATGCGGCCCACCTGGCAGAAGCACGCGCTCTGTTGGTGGGAAGCAGTGGGAGCAGGTGTGTTGGCACCGCGATGCTGGCGTGTGTTCTCAGCTCTTCTCATCTGTTGACTCATCTAATCTTCACAGTGCCCCCGTCAGGTAAGATTTTATTTCGTTTTCATAGATGAGGAAAAATGAAACACAGTGAGGTTAGGAGATTTGCCTAAGTACTCTGCCTGCTGGCTGCCAGCATTCAACTATGCAAAATATGTTTTGCAAAGGGAATGAGAGCATTTTACATGGAGTTAAATTAAGAGGCGGAAGAGAGAGGGAGTGAGGGGGGCAGAGAAACTGTGCGGAGATAGCTGTCCCTTAAACGAAAAACCCGCCATCACATAAAGACTTCTGCAGCCTTCTCTACATGCCCTGAAATTAGAACCCAGGCTTTCAGAGGTAGAAATGACCTGGATAATCATTTATCCCGTCCCTCCCGTGTCCTGACAGGATAACTGAGGTCAGCGGGGTGCGGCGATTTGCTTTACGAGCACCCAGCTAAGTTAGCGTCACGTTCTTCATGAGATTTAGTGTCCTGGCTTACTGCACGTTTTCTTCCAGAAGAAAGTGATGCGTACCAGCATATAATCTTCCTGGGATAAATATTCAGGGAACGAGAGTCAGAGTTTGCCAAGACAGAAGGAAGGTTGGTAGATAGGAATTCCTGAGTGTTAATGAATCCATATCTGTCTATCTCAAGCCAGTGTAAAGCTCGGACCGGAGGACCAGAGGGCTGGCAAGGTCATAGAGATGTGTTTTTATCCATCCCGTCTAGAGAGGGAAGGCATGAGGACCGCTGTGCACCTACAAGACAGATGATGATTTCACTATTTTGCAGGTACGGAACCCGAGCTTCAGAGAGGTGAAGTGATTTATCCAGAAGCAGACAGCCAGGGAGAAATGGATCCTGGATATGAACTTAGCCTTGCTGAGTCTGAGCTCGTGGTCTCTGTGCCACTGCATCCTTCCACTGTAGGTGGCAGGGTCTTTGTTCATCCTGAATGGTTACTCGGCACCAGGTTTTTCTGGGCAAGAAGTTCTTCCTAAAACTAATACTAAATATCTCTTAAATTTAAATCCTTCTGTAGTCCTCAGACAGTACTGGAGGCAATTGACCATAGTATTTTGGGTAATAATTCTTATATTTTTGTGAGTGAAATTATATTTTGGACGCGTATTTTCAAGCCTACCTGAGTGATGTAAGGAAGACAGATTGGGAGGATCTGGGTGTCATCAGAATCTCAGGATGGAAGGGACCTATCTCAGCTGCTGTTATCCGTGCTCGTGTCTTCTGTGTAGCATCGCCGTCAAGCCCATATCAGAAATTTACATTTCTGTTTATAAAGCTACCTCAGGCTTATCCTAGAAGCTTTGAGAACTGAAGAAAGCTGACGGAGGAATATGAAAACCTATGTGTGTTAGGTATCTATTGCCGTGTAACAGATTATTCCAAAACTTAGCAGTTCTGAAGCAAGGAACTTTTATTATCTCATGTGATTTGAAAATCAGGAACTTGGGAGTGGCTTAGCTGATCGTTCTCTCAGGAAGTGTCAGTTAAGCTGTGAGTTGAGGCTGTGGTCATCTGGAGATCTGACTGGGGCAGGAGGGACCGTTTTCACACGCATTCCTGTGGGCGTCGGCAGGAGGCTTCACTCTTGCCATGCAGACCTCTCTGTAGGGCTGCTCACTACATGGCGGCTTTTCTCAGCACCATGTTGTCTGAGGGAAAGAAAAAGTGCACTAGTGACCAGGATAGAAGCTAGAATCTTTTTTTTTTTTTTTTAATCCTCAACTGAGGATATACCCATTGATTCCAGACAGAGGAAGGGAGATAGAAAGAGAGAAACATTGATGTAGGAGAAACATCAATTGGTTGCCTCCCAAATGCACCTCGACAGGGGGCCAAACCTGCAACCCAGTTATGTGTCCTCATTGGGAATCGAACCTGCAACCTTTCCGTTTACAAGAGACACTTCAACCACCTGAGCCACACTGGCCAGGGCAGAAGCTAGAATCTTTTTATGAGCTACTCTTGGAAATGGCATTTCATCACTTCTTTTGAAATCTGTTGGACACATAAGCAACCCCAGGACAGTGTTGTAGGAGGGAGCTACACAGGGGTGTGAGCACCATGAGGTGAGGGTAATTGGAAGCTGTGTTGGAGGCTGCCTATCATGGCTTGTAAATCAAAATTTTGTTAGAATAAGTTATGTAAGTTTTTATCCACAGTTCTACCCCACTCAGAGTATTACAAGATACAAAAAATCACTAGGAAAAAAATTCTGAAGGGAACGCAATGTTGAGGGATGAAAGCCCCAATGAACACTTTTTATTTTTTAAGATTTTATTTATTTATTTTTAGAGAGAGGAGAAGGGAAGGAGAAAGAGAGGGAAAGAAACATCAGTGTATGGTTGCCTCTCATATGCCCCCTCCTGGGGACCTGGCCTGCAACCCAGGCATGTGCCCTGACCAGGAATCGAACCAGCAGCCCTTTGGTTTGCAGGCCCGCGCTCAATCCACTGAGCTACGCCAGCCAGGGCCCCATAAACTCTTTGATGTATCTCCTACCCTAAAGGAACCTCCTGGTTTTATTCTAGGTCACCGTGAGCTGTGTGTGGTGTTGGGGAGAGGGTAGTCATGGCAGTGGAGTAGATGGGAGGATCTGGATGTGCTTGGTCTGGAGGTCATTTGTATTTTGGGGAATCTGAGGCCCCACTTCCTCTGAGACCGGATAAGGAGTTTAGGATTCAGTACAGGTTGAAACTTGAGAGACTCATGGCTCAGAAGCAGAGATTTGTAAGAGATTTTCCAATTTTTACAGATTATTATTTGAAGAAAATGATGTACTTCAATCATAAATGTATTTTGAAAGTGACCGGAAGTGTTTTTGGAGGAGGGGGGAAGAATTTTGTTTATGCCACAACAGTCTTGTAAAGTCCAGAAGGAAATCATGATATCTAGATACGCAATAATATTCCATAGCCCTCCCAACTATTAAATCATAAGATAATAAAAGAAACTCATGGGTGCAGCTTTTAAAAAAGTACATACTTGTATAATATTTTGGTGATTAATAGTAATGCAAAAGCAAACTATACTATCAAATAAGTATAAATGGATTCTTTTATAGTACATACAAAGGAAATTTATCAGTAAAATCAGATTGCACAAAACAAAGACCAAAATGGAATAGCTTTGAGTAAATTCCTGCACAGGCAGTCACAGGACATGTTGATAAATATTTCAACATAAATGGATGCAAAGTATAACATAAAATATTAATTTTGAAGACATTTTTATGTTGTGCGTTCAATAAAATCTGGTATTTCATTGAATAGTTCAGTAATATGTGTGTCCAAGTAATGGAGAGAAACTGAATCAGTTTTCCCTAAGTGGCTGGAACCTAATATTTAGTGACCACAAGTCTGCTGGCTTTGAGCTGTGGTGATTCAGATGCGAATCTTAGATGTCAGGGGACTAGCCCAGACCCTACCTCTGGTCAGCTGAGTGGTCCTTGCCCCCCTCCCTGCCCATCTGGGGGCCCCTCTGCCACACTAAGGAGGTAACGCAGTGAACTGACATGACCCCCTGCCCTGCCTCCCTCAGAGAGGAGGCCCATGGGTCTCAGACCTGTTGTTGGCCAAGGGTGGACAGCATGCTGGACAGCCATGGAGTAACTACCACTACTCCTTGGCTGGACCCTGAGAGGTTAAGTGCTCCAAGTCATTGTAAAAACGGAGCAACTTCGTAAGCAACAGTTGATTCTGGAGCCCTTTATGCGTCTTCATTTTCAGTGAGCTCTGTGGCCTCGGGACAGCTGTGTCCTCTGCTGGATGCAGATGTGCCCCCCTACGAGAGGGTGAAGAACCCAAGCCTTCCCAGGGAAAAGAGTATGCTTTTCCCTGCTGCTGCTCGTGCTTTAGAAAAAGCCATGCCAGGAAGTGACCCGATACAGGGCCCTCCAGGCCCCCAGGTCAGGACACTTAGCTGAGCCCCTCATAGGCGGCCACACAGCCGCCTGTGTCCTGTGGCAGCTGAAGTCCAGCCAGCCCAGCTCAGAGTGCGGGAGAAGGTAAACCCGGCGTCTGTCCATGGGGAGCAGTGCCTTAGGTAACAGTGCCACAGAAAAATGGAGGAACACCAGGGTGATGGTGCAGAGGGATGTGACTGTGGAGACTTCTGCGTGGGGTCCTTGCCACCGTTGCGCAGGGAGAGACAGCACTGGAGACATGAACGTCGGCTAGTGTAGCAGCTCACTGTGAGGGTGCAGAGTGGTTTGTGATGAGCACAGGACTTGGCAGCAAAAGATCTTTAATCAGGTATATAACCTCCTTAGGCCTTGGCTTCCTCACCTGTAAAACGGGATACCTGCCTCCTGGGGTTGTGATGAGGATTAAATTAGATAATGTATGTGAATCTCATAATCTGTAAACAAACCAACAAAAACCTAGATGATCTCTAAAATCTTTGCTAGTTTTAAATATTTCTCTCTCAGATTGGCACCCATTCCTTTCTTTCCAAGTCCAAACCCCATCCCTGCTCCTTGCGTCCACTTCTGCAGCAGGAGCACAGAGGTAGTGGACAGCGCATCTGGGAAGTGGAAATAGCTGTGGGTGTGGGGGCTCTGGCCTCAAGCTGTTCCCTAGAACTGTGTTGCCTCTGAGCCTCAGTTTCCTCGTTTGTGTGCTGGGGATCACATTGTCTACTTCACAGGCTATGAAAATTATTACTGTATGGAAGGCACCTGTAGTTCCTGGCACAGACTGGCGACCAGTGAGAGTGAACTGTTACCATTGTCTCTCAGCACTGAGGGCACTTCATCCTGGGCACCTGGCCCTGTTGACCTTGGATCTCTCTTCCACCCTGACCCAGTGGCCTTGTCAGCTCCTGGCAGCAGGCGTCCATTACATACGGCTGCCCGATGAGTGAGGAGATGGCGTGGTGGACAGCAGGCGTGGGTGTGCCTGAAGTTAGCAGCAGTGTTTCAGGAACCCTTTCCCTGCAGGTGCCCCGTGCGACTTGCCGTGCTCACACTGAGGAACCAGTCACAGTTCCGGGTGGCGGCTGCAGAAGTGGTGGGCTGGCTTTCTGATCAAAGCTGAGTTTTGTGCTTCCAAGACAGTGTGGATCTCTTTGCTTGAACAGACTCGAAATCTGAATAGGCCTTTAACGAGTGATTCTTCTTGGTCTGAGATTCTGTTTGGTCTCAGAGAAAAAAGGTTCTGAATTATTACAGTTCTGTGTTATTTTGTGGCAGAATATCTCTTGACCAGCCAGACGGGACAAGTGTGTTACAGATTAAACTGGTTGCAGAAGTCTCAAGTCCTGAGGAATAGTGAGGCAGCAAGGATCTTGCCAGCAGGCCTTCTCTCAGCTGTCATGCAGAGTGGGTTGAGATTCTGGAGTCAGATGCCTGGGTGCCCGCTCTAGGCCAGGTCACTTAATGTCCCTTAAGCTTAATGTCTACACTTGCAAAGTGTAGATGTTAACAGTGTTTACCTTAGAGGGTTGTGAGACTTCAGTGAGATTATACGTGCAAAGTACTTAACTGCACCAGGTTCACTTTAAGAACTTGAATAAATGTTAGCTCGTTTTTATTTCTGGGCATATTTTTAAACTCACTGCCTACATCTGGCAGTTTTTTACTCTTCAGAAGCAGTTGTAATCATTTTCAAGTCCTAAATAAGATCCTACCAGTTTGCAGGAAAAGTCTCTGATGTCTTTGAAGGCACCTGTCTCATTTGAATGCAGAATAACCCAATGGAGATAAAAATATCAGCATCTTCCAGATCAGGTGCTCAACCACATTGTACATGAAGGCTTGGCTGTAAGGGCAGTGCCTGTGTCTAATTTGCATGTGTTCTTAGCCCCTGGATGTGGGCCATGTGGCAAATACAGTGGTCAAGAGGCATTTGTGGTTTAGGACTTCGGGTCTGGAGTAAGACCAGCCTTCTGGTTTGCATCCTGGCTCTGCCACTATCAATCTGTGTGACCTTGTGTGAGTCACTTAACCCAACTGTTTCCTCATCTGTGGAATGTGTATAAAGTACATTTCCCCAGGGTAATAGTGAAGACTGAAGGAGACGAATGAGAAGCGATCTGCAGCGTGGTCATATTGCACTGGGCGCAGTCAGTGCCCTGCTCTCACTCCCAGCAGGCTGTGGGCAGGCCCGGGCTCGCACATGCACCTTGCAGTGTAATTCACTGGTGGTAGGCATAGCTGGTAAATACATACAAAAAGTCTGTTTCTCACTTTAGCAGTGATTGGATTAGACACCCATTTAGTGCATGATCTTAGTTATATGTGGAATCAAAAACGTTAAACTCACCTGGCTGCTGTAGCTCAGTGGATTGAGCGCGGGCTGGGAACCAAAGGGTCACCGGTTCGATTCCTAGTCAGGGCACGTGCCTGGGTTGTGGACCAGGTCCCCAGTGAGGGCCATGTGAGAGGCAACCATACATTGCTGTTTCTCTCCCTCTCTTTCTCCTTCCTTTCCTCTCTCTCTAAAAATAAAATCTTTAAAAACAAACAAAAACAAAACAAAAACATTGAATTCATAAAAGAGTAAAATGGGGGGTCGTCAGGGACTGAGGGGAGGAGAAATGGGGCGATGTTGGTCAAAGCGTACAGAGCTTCAGTTGGGCAGGTTGGGTATGTCCTGGAGATCTGATGTCTAGCATGGTGGCTGTGGTTAGTAATCCTCTATAGTATACTTGAAATTTGCTAAGAAAGTAGATTTTAAGTATTCTCAACACCCACACAAAATGGTAACCCTGGGAGGTGATGGATATGTTAATTGGCTTGATTGTGGCAATCATTTCACACCACATTGTACACTTTACATATGTACAATTTTTATTTGTCAATTATACCTTAGTAAAGCTGGAAAAATGCAAATTTCAGTGATGCTGCGGTGCAACCTCTGAAACAAGAGCTTTGTAGAGTGCGACACTTCATTGTAATAGGCTGACTCTGGGTTAAGTGTGAGATCTGAATCTTCCAATCTGGTCTCTAAGTTACTTGCTGTTTTGTTCAACATATTTACATAAGCAAGTGTGTTCTATGTAAACATATGAAAGTCAAAATACCAAAACAGATGAAATATAGAACCAGGCTGGATGCTACATCAGCATTTTAGTGGCACACAAAAAAAATCATCTGTTGCTAGTTGAGTTCCGTTGGTTCAATAGTGTCTGTAGTGGACTTATAAATGTGTTTGGAATTTTATACCAGTTTTCTGTTTCTGCACATTGGAGGGATATTTTAATAAAAGTAAGTTATATTAACATTGAGAGTCAGTGAATTACTTGTAAGGAGGGTCTATATGTCAGTCAGTCAGGAAACACCATCCAGCTCATTCAGAGTGTGCAGAGAAGAGACTTCTGATTTGCTGGGTACTCAGTATACATTTTTCTGTCCAGCTCACACATTGGACAGAGGAGCACTTGACCCTCCTAGATTCTCCGAGCGTTGGGCAGACAGGTTATCTGGCCACGTGGAGGAGCTTCTTTGACTCTGGGGAAGGGGTGCTTTTATCAGAAAGGGGAAGAATATTTCTTTTTCATTGTTCAATATTCCTGTCTTCCATATTCTATTCATCAGATGTAGCCACTTTCAAGTTCTTATTTTTTTCCCCTTTAAATTAGACACACTATTATTCTGTCTATTGTTACTGCCTTTTCACATTTTTATATTAGGAAGTTGACTGTTGGTATGTTCTCAGGTCCCCCACCCAGTGATAATATCCCAGCTTTTCCAGCCTCCTTTCCCCTGGAGCTCTGTGCTCCTCACAGATGACACCATCAGCCTCCACAGTTGTTCCTGGAGGTAGGTAGGAGCAGTCTGGATGTGAGAACACTGGGCTGGAGTGAGTGAGTCTGAAGAAAGCAATGGGTCATTTTTTTATGTTAGCATTTCTGCTTTAGGCAGACTTCTTCATTTGCACCTATTTTCATTTTTTTCTTCAAAGCATTTTTCAAGTGATAACAGTCATTAACTATCTTGCTGCAGAATGAAGTAAAAGGCTTACCAATGTAGCTATTGAGAAATAAGAACCTTCACTCAGATCCTTTTAGGGTCATTAAGAAAGAACAGTTTTAACTGTTGGTTTGGTGTGATTTTTGCCTAGGATTTGGAGCGTATTTAAATTGAACTTAAATTTTAAAATTGAGTGATCAAAAGAAACCCCTCTAATAATATAATTGTCTAAAGTCTATTCATTTTCACTGTTTGAAGGTGCAAAGTTAATATTCCTAAAGCCCAGCTCTGATCATGGTGTAATTTTATTTATTTTTTTTTAAACATCAGGAGCTTTGAAGTCAAAAGACCTGGCTTTATGTTATGGGCTGGTTACATGATCCTTCTGATTCTTACTTGCCCCTCTATAATGGAGGTAATAATACTCACTTCAAAGGGTGTGTGTTACAATTAAATGAGATCAATGTGTGTGACATACTAAGCACAGTAGGTGTCAATAAAACTTAAGAAAGGTGAAAAGCTGAAACACGACAATGAGCTCCCTGCCCCTATAGCATAAAGTCCAATTTTCTTGCTGCTGTGTTCTATACTGTCTGTGGTCTGGCCTAGGACGACCTCATAATTTAGTTGTTATTGTTCAGCTGGATGGACTCCAGTCTTTATTTTCCCCAAAACAACACAGCGGCTCTCAAACTCTTTGATCAAGACCCTCAGTATGAAATACGATTTATGTGTGAACCAGAAGTTTCATGAAGCAGTACTCCATCTTGCCACGTGAAATACATTCTGTTCTGTTTCATGGAGGGAAAAATGCTGGTCTTGATCCATTAAACTGAGACACACTGATCTACAGGCCTTCTGTCTCCATTTCCTGAAATTCTACCCATGCCTCAAGACTCAGACCCATGAAATCTTCCCTCCTTTTTAGCATCTGGTAGTCTTTTCTGAACTTAACATTTTTTTCTCAGTTTCATCTATGATGTTTACTGCAAATTGGCTTTTATGTGAATTATTGATTTATTACTTACCTCCTGACTGTAAGTCCCTCCAGGGCTTGGGCCCTGTGGCCACTCATTGACCTGGGCATGTAGCAGGTGTCCAGTCCTCTGGGGTGTTTGTTGAAAATTGCCTGGTGTCTTGGATGCTTCTCTAGCTTTGTGCTGACATTTGAAAGCCATAGAATTCCAGTTTGTATGTGGACCCTTGGGAGCTGCTCACCTAGATTGGACATTTTCATCTGTTGGGCTGTCTTGGATTCCCAGGAGACAATGAACTTAGGTTGGGATTGTGATTACAGCTTCCAAGTGGAGGCTCTCAGTTTCCTGTTTCCTGACGTGACTTTGCTGGATCTCAGAGGCTCCTTTCAGCTCCAATAATGTATGAGCAAAGATCAGTAACAGCCTCCTCTCTGATTAAGCACAGCCTGATATCTTTAAACCTTGGGCCTTTGCGTCATGAAACAGATGATTTTATCCTGTGAGGCCTGCATTTTATAACATAAGATGTTTGTGGATGTTTTTGTGTGCGTACGCTGCTCTACAGGTGCTATAGGTGAGAGTATTTATACACAGTATTTTATTCCGATAGAGCCTTTATCTAAAATGAGACAATGTTATATAGACCAGAATGGAGTATTTGTATCTTTACTTTCCATCTCACATTCAGAGAGTGGTTTTGAGACCCTGGCTAATGATGAGCTTTAGAGAAGGGCAGGACCCATTTGATGTTTACACAAATTATCTGCCCAAAGATCAGCCTCATTTAAAGAACTGATTTAATTTAGGAAAGTTATTTTTTTCTCTTTTAAATCTAATTTCAGAAGCTTGACTGAAATAGCGGTAGATTTCAGAGAACTGCCTGTGCAGTAATATGAACTAACAGGCTTGGACGTAGCGGCATCGACCTTGGGACGACAATACAAGGATGAAATGAGTGCGTGGCAGAAACAGCTAAGACATATTATAGGTTAAAAAATTAACATCTAGTGAAGCAGACAGTGAAAAGAAAAAAGAAACACACCGATAGCTGCGTGGTAAAGTCTAGTAAAAGTTACTGATGCACAGTTTTTATACTGACCTTCTTACAGAGACTGATGGACCTTAGGTGTTTCTGGTAAATCTGTTCATCCACAGGGAAGTTTTTCTGTTTCGCGTATCAAACACTTATAGGGGCTTAGGAAATGAGTTTAGTTTTACTCGGTGTTCAGAGAATTTGCAGACAAGCTTCCTGATTTAGATTCTTTCCCATTCAGCCTGCCATTTATCAGAGGCAAACTATGTGTCAAAGGAAGCAGGATTTGTCTTAAAGGAGATATGGAGAAGATTTTCCTTCAGTATTTAAAGTGCTTGACAAACTTGTTCACAGGGAAGTCGGTTTTGAGATGAGGAAGTCAAAATCAGGTGGCTTATTTTATAGTACTGGCTGAAAGCCTGTCAGACAGGATTGACGTGGAGCACTAATTAATCACCCAGGGTCTCCTCCTTCGCTAATCACATTGCATGAAACCTTGCTGCTGGCAGGGGCTCAAGGGCAAACGGTGGGCCCCCAGCCAGCTTATTTTTCATAAGCATGATGCTGCCTCTATAAATTCTTGTGAACCTAATATATGCTGTCAGCGGTTTGCTTTCCCATGGCGACCCTCTCTGATTAAACAGCTTTAAAAGAAATCTGATATTGAGAATAAAAAGTTTCTTGCAAAGGAAAAAAGAAGATTTAAAATCCTCTTTGTAATCTTTATTCCCATGGTATGTGAGAAAACTGTTCTGATAAAAATCTGCTAGATTAATTGAATAATACACAGGTGACATAATTGCCTTTTGTTATCAGAAAAGTGAGCCATGACGCTTTTTCCATGACAGTTTTAATTGCACTAATAATACGTTTACTGAATGCATACTAAACACAAAACACATATGTTAACTCATTAATTCTCACATCATGTGAATGCTATTACTACCTCCATTTACAGGTGAGCAAATTGAGGCTGTCAGCTTGTCTGGGGTCACAGGTACTAAGTGCTGGGGCCCAGATTTGAACCATGGTTTGTAACCAAAGGCCATGCTCATTTCACTGTCACTATTCATGATTCATATGATCCCTTTATACCATCCCTTTTAACTGGTGGAAAATAACAATGTTCTTAGCCTTTAAGATATAATTCCTACTTCCATATTTGATTTTTTTACATTCATCTGAATTAATAAATCATTTTAGAAGCACGTTGATCCCTAACACGTTGTTTTATGTTTTCAAATCATTTTAATATCATACAACTTTTGTTCAGAGAAGGGAAAGTTGTGGGCATTTTTAAATGAGAGGAAGTAAGTGCAGCTATTCACACATTGTTCATGCTGTTGTTCATCTTGAGAGGCTTCCAAACAATTCTAATAGAGAAGGAAAATTCCAGAGGTCACACATGGATAGTTTCCAAGGCATTGCCTGTTCAGAATCCAGCCTTCCATCCCGACACTGTGAATGGTTTGGCCACAGTTTGTCTTACATATAAATTAATTTCCAAGAGTCTGGGTAATAAACTCTTATATAAAAGAACATACAAAAGAGTGATTTGTCAAAACCCATTTCCCCTATTAAAAATACCTAACTAGAGAGAGCAGTTTGATAGTTAGTGGTTTATATGGGTTCTGTGTTAAGCCAATACTTTTCTCCTTAGTATGCAGTGCTGATGTTTTTCGTTGAAAAGAATCCATTTCATTTCTTTTTGTAGTGTCCTGAGAAGTTGGAAAGAGGAAAAACTGAGCTGAACATACAGAATAAATAACTAAACGGTGCCGTCAGTCTGCCCTTTTGTTTTCAGAACCCCCCCCATCCTTTGTGAGTCACTGAGCCAGTGAGACTGATCAAAGGTGCCTCAGTGTATAGAACATTTTATGTGGAGGTTTTTTTGTCTTCCACAACAAAGGACTAATTGCCTCCAGGCCTTCTTTCACATGATAATCAATGGATTTGGATTTTCTGGGTGTACTCCATGTATTCTGCATTCATCTGTCAAGATGTTTTGGATCTTGATTGAATATGAAGCATGAGAAAGTTGTTGTCCGTCCAGTAAAAATATTAAAGGGATTCTAAACATGAGTATGGAAATGTAAAAAGAGCTTGGAATGAAGGTACCTGCCATCTTTTTTTTTTGGTGTTTATTTGATTTGATCAGAATTATAACTGCTGTGATAGTTATTAAGAAGGCTATGTGGCATTTCTAGGATATTGCATGTTTGTTAGAATTTAGCATTTCAGAAGGCCAACTAGGAGAAAATTCAGTTCTTGTTTTGATATGAACTTGAGGTTCTCCAAGATGATTTCTTGGATGCTTTTGTTTCATTTTAAAGAAAAATTCTGAATTCCAGCAAGTCGGTGTAGCAGACTCTGATGATGGTTTTCTTTTGTGGCTTGACGGTGTGTGTGCATGCGGGCAAGTGCGCGCTGCAGGGACAGGTAAGGTAGGTACAATGTTCTCCTCTGTACAGGCTGAGAAATTGAAGTTGCATTCTTCTGGTGTTTTTTAATAAATATTTATAATTAAGGTACAACGTTTACTAAATTTTACTTGAAATATGCAGTTATTTCTTAGTGGTTTTAATATTTACAGTTAAATGAGAACATTTAAAAATGAAAGAATTATACGTTATCTGTGGAGATGTCTATTAGTCACACTTTCTTCCCTCAGAAAATGCGTGTCATTATGTTTCTTAAAAAAGAAAGTAGATATTATTGGGAAAACAAATTTTAAAAAATAAGAAAAAAACACAGTACTTTAAGACACACACACACAGGCATGGGCAGAAAGTGTTTGTATTAGGCTAATATCTCTTCTGCCTTCTCTGCTCTGACAGCGTTGACTTCCACAGGGCGGACGGGAGGAAGCCCTGGCTGCTGGAGAGAAGCCGGTTGGGTGGGAGGGAAACACCAACCCCTCTTCTGTAAAACCATAACAAAACGTCGAGGATTGTGAAGAGCCTGAGGTTTTGCCCCACCTGCCAGCTCACGGTGTCGGGGGCGCTGGCAGAGACCCCAGCCTCCTAGGTCTGAGATGTGGGGCTTTGTTAACCACAGCAGTACTAGTAGCTACTCTGCTAGTACTTTTCACACTCTTTCTCTGAGCCCCAGTTTCTGTTTGGTGATGCAGAGGGCCAGTTGACACCTGTCTGCATAGGGTCAGAGGAGGGAACCCTGAGTTTAGGGAGCTTAAAGCCTTTGTACTGGCTAGTAAGCTGGCCCGATCCTTTTCCAGGGTCCCCGTAAGGAAACACGACCTCCGTCTTCCAAGGCTGTCTGCTGTGCAGATTTCCTTGAAAAGACTGTCTGCCACAAATGACACACTCGTAATTCCAATCAGTTATTCCCTCATAAGGAGTTCAGAAACTTGAGGAAATTATCTCCCAACACAAAATGCTCTGGAAACAGACACCAAATAAACACAGATTTCACAAACAACTAATGTGCACTGGTTTTTAAGGGCTACATATGCGCCAGATGACATAGCCAGTAGCTACAGCATGATTTTTCTCTGTCATTTTAACAGATGGGTAAAATGTGACATTTTAATCACATTGAGTATATATAGAGAGCATATCCTTTTCCAAATGTCTCCCCTTCATTTGTGTGGGATTGCCAAGTTCTGTGTGGCTGGGCCATGTGGTGGTCTTCTCCACTTGCACTTGTCCTTCGGTGCCGTGACTGAGTTCACCCAACTAGTTAATGTTCCCACTGGCTCTAAACCTGGGGTTTCCTGCACCCCATCTGTTGGTCTTGGAACACACTGCATAATTCTGTCTCCCTTTTGTCTCCTACACGAGGCAAAGGACATCACTGGCCATAGAGGTGACCCTGGTTCAGTCCCGAGTTCCTTTTTGGTGGTTTTCAGCCCTCTTAAGTAACACTGGGTCCTCCTGCCCAGCCACCACGGGGGTGGGGGGGAGGGGTGGAGTGTCTGGTGGTGCTGCCCAAAGTCAGGGAAACAAGGGAAGTTACTTTCTTTAATGTTTTCTTGTTGTTCTATGTTTTACTTCAATGTAACTGAGCACAGGCAGCCTCCACGGTTTCAGTCCCCTTTTCTCCCTGTGTTGATGTATCGTTACAGGTTATGGATTCTCCCTATGTGACCTTTGGTGACATCTGTCTTCCCTGGTGTCTTGCTGCCCCTTTCTCTACTTCTTTGCCGTCTCCCCTTCAAGTTTTCTCTGTGCACCTCGCCATAAGTCTTAAGTGTTCTCTAGGACAACACCTTGGTCCTCTTGTCTGCAAACTCTCTATACGGACTGAACAATAACAGTTATTTGCTGAGCATGTGCTACAGTGTGTGCCACGCACTTAAAGAAGCACCTTACATTAGAAGCACCTGCATTATCTCATTCAATCTTTCCCCTGACCCTGTGAGATGGATACCACTATTGTCTGTATTTTACAGAGGAGGAAATCGAGAACTGAGAGGTTAAATTATTTGTTCAAGCTCACACAATTAGTAAGTAGTGGAGCTGATTGCTAACCCTCATGCCTACGTGCCGGGAAACTTTCTCCTGCGTGCCGGGCATTCATATGAGGGGCAGCATGTCTAAAACTGAA
This sequence comes from Micronycteris hirsuta, assembly GCA_004026765.1. NCBI lineage: Eukaryota > Metazoa > Chordata > Mammalia > Chiroptera > Phyllostomidae > Micronycteris > Micronycteris hirsuta. The sequence goes on along the minus strand of PVJI01001554.1, from coordinate 94,257 downwards.
CTCTAAAATTGATCTTTCTCCTAAAATATTCTTCCCTGTCAGCTTTCTCAACTTCAAAAGTAACACTGCAGCCTACCAAATTGCTTAAGCTAAAGGCTTGGGAATTTTCTTAGATTCTTCTCTCTTCCTCATCTCCCACAAGCAATCACTCATCCATTCAGCAGATAGTTATTTTTAAGGCCTACTGTGAAGTACACATGACTCTAAGTTCGGAGGGTTCAGCATGAAGTAAACGAACAAAAATCCCTACCCCCATGGAGCTTGCTTTCGTAGAAATTAATATTGCTCTTTTATAGATCTGAGACTGAGAAATAGGGAGATTAACTTGTCCAGGGTCACATATTTAGGATTCAAACCCAGGCATTCTAGTTTAACCATGGTCTTAACTGTATACTTCTGCTTCCCGGCACCAAGTTCCATAGGGCCTCCTCTCAGTTTTCTCTTCTGTCTTCGTCCTTCTGCCACTGCCTTTTGGGGCTGGTGCCCTTGTCACCAGAATTACTGCAGTAGCCTCCCTACTTGTCTCACTGCCTGCCAGCTCACCTCCCTTCAGTTCATTCTCTGAGCTGTACTGGAATGATTGTTCTAAAATGCAATCTGATCATCATTGTTTTGCTAAAAACCCGTGGTTGCCTCCCTGTAGCCTGGTGGTGCCTTGGTGCCTAGGACACACACACAGCCTGCTGTGACAAGGCCCCCCACTTAGCGATCTCTAGCCCAGAGCTTCTCAGATTTTACCATGTCTCACAGTTACCTCCAGGGCTTCTTAACGCAGGACTTTCTGAGCCCCATCCCAGGGGCGGCCTGAGAATTTGTATTTCTCACAAGTTCCTGGGAGGGGCTGCTAAAGCAGGACGCACACTGTGGGAAGCAGCGGCTGCCAGGGGCCTGGCCTGTCTGTCTCTGCTCCAGCCCTGGACGTGCTTGCAGACTCCCAATGGACATGCTGTTTCAGGCTTTGATCCTTTTGCACAAGGTGCTTCCTCTGCAGGAGTGGTCTTCCTTTCTCCTTCCCTTAAAACCCAGTTCAAGTATCACTTCCTAGGAAGCTTCCTCTGGCCCCACAGTGATCCCATAGCCTCAGCTCTCTGTTTCTATGGCAACATGTCTCTGGGGAAGGCTCTATCCATCCCTTGTGGATAAGTTGCAGTTTTACTACTTGTTTCTCACCCACTGCCCCTCCACAGCTCTTTAAGAAAAGGAATCATCTGTTGTATTCTTTACCCTTCTGTCCTGGACACCTAGCACCATGCCCAGCATACACTGATGATACTTATTTAATGACTTGAATTATATAAACCTACTTGTGCTTTAAAAAAAGAGTAATCCTATTTTAATTTTTATTTGCATTACTCTTTAAATGTTGCCCAAGATGTTTTTTTAAGATAGTAAGATATTCCAACACAAAATCAGTATACATCTGAGAGCATTAAACTTTCAAGACCTGACATTTAACACAAACAGCAGGAGCTTATTCCCGCAGAGGCTGGTGTTTGTCTTGTAGATACCTCACTTCTTGCACCTGCCTGTGGTTTGAAATGCTTGAGTTATCCCTCAGTCCTCCTCAGCCTTCAGAACATCTCTCTGGTCTGTTCTTCGCCCTGGTTTTATCTAATCAGAGAGTTACTGATAGAATAGCCTGGGCAGGATAAGCCTTGCTCTTTCTGACACAGATTAGTGAGCTGTAAACTTGCAGCCTCCATGTGTCCATCCAAAGTTACACCGCTTATGTTCCCTTCCATGAGCCTGCATTGTCTGCATAATTTCCGAGAAGAGTATAGGTTTCATTGTCTGCATAACCTCCCCTTTTTCTCTCCCTTTCCCAATCAGATTACGTGTTCTTGCCAGAGTGTTAAAGCTTCAAACTCTAACAAAGGAATTTCTGAACAAAATTGTCCCTGGACTGAGACACTTCTTCAAGGGGTGCTCTGGCCTTCATCTGGTGTAGAGCAAGTTCAAAGGCAGAGAGCCCTTCCATGTCTCTGGGAAATCAGGAGGTGAAAACATGGGCCCGCAGTGCCTGGGAACACTGAAAAGGCTCCTCCCCCGCCCCCTCTCGCCCTTTCCCAGGCTCTGCTGTATGGTATTGCTTTGGGAACCATTTCTTGAGGTCTGGCTTTATCATACTTCTTCCAAAATTCCACAGGCAAGTAGAAGGCAGCCCTTTCCTTCAGGTGGAAGCGTGGCTGAATTATGCGTTCCTTCTCACACCAGGTAACAACAGTTTATGGGGTACTTCAGAGCCACTAGTGTTTCTACTCAGTTATTCGGAGAGAACAGCAGCCTGTGTCAGATCATTAGTCTCTAGAGCACCATCACGCTCCTGCCTGTTCTGCACGCGTCGTTGTGAATAGTGAGCTTGTCGCTGGCCTAAGCATGGAGGAAATTCATGTGGGCTCTTGTTTATTGGGTCGGCTGAAAAGTCCGTCACGTTTTTTTCTTCCAATGGCTCAAGTACTATTGCTTGGTTGTCTTGAACTTCATTTGAAACAGTTTTGTTAGATGGTATTTTGACAGCTGTCATATCAGCTTGCATTTAAAAAATTATCAAAATTGGTGAATTTTTGTGCAGGCATTTTAATATTGAACATGGAAGAAGACACCCAACATTTTTGGCATGTTTTGCCTTATTATTTCAAGAATGGTAAAAATGCAACTGAAATGGAAAAAAAAAGATTTGTGCAGCATGTGGAGAAGGTGCTGTGCCTCATCGTACGTGTCAAAAGTGGGTTGCAAAGTTTCTTGGTACTATTGATATTTTGGCCAAATAATTCTTTGCTGTGGGGCTGTCTTATGCATTGGAAGATGTTTAGCAGCACCCCTGGCCTGTACCCCCTAGAAGCTAATAGCAGGAGATAGCCAACATACTCAAAATATCCAAATCAATAAAGTTATTGCTGAAAATGAAAAATGTGTCTTTTAGTTAATGGAATAAAAGGAATGGACTTTTTGGCCAACCCAGTATTTCTTAGGACCTTTTTGGTTGCAAGTAACAAAAAGCCCCCAAAGTAGCTTGAGCTGAGATAGGAGCAGGGAGAGATGTGTAGCAGGGACCCAGGGGCATTGTATGGGGTCCTAGATCAGAACATGTGGCCAGGGGTGTGCGGTGAGGAGCAGAGGGTAGTCAGGAGTAAGTTTCTTGTGGTCTCTCCTGTTTCTGTGTCTGCACGCTGTCACCTCAGCACCCCTAGTCTGTTACAGCATACGGGAGTCTGAGGCTGACAAAATCACTGCATCGAAACCCCAGTTCCTGGGGAGCAGAGACTCCGTCTCAGCCTAGTGTTTAATGGCATGGTTCTGAGTCACATGTCCCACTTTAGTTACCTCATTGGTCTAGAGAGGGCAGAGAGTGGGTGAGCCCCCTTTGCAAACATGGCTGCAGGGCTCCCCTTAAGAATAGGAGTCAGTTTTCAAAAAGGAGGGGGATGGGTGTAGTTTGAGAAGCTACCCCAATAAATATTGGTTATAATTTATATCCCACATTCCTCCAAAAGGATGTTGTTATTTTTTTATGGGTATAATGAAACCAAAACCTGTTTATAAAGGATGTAATATAAAAATGGAGTGAGCCTGGCCAGGTGGCGCAGTTGGTTGGAGCATGGCCCTGTACACCAAAAGGATCCCCTGTCCACCAAAAGGATCCCCTGTCAGGGCCCATACCTGGGTTGCAAGGTCAGTCCCTGGTTGCAGTGCGTGCAGGAGGCGACCAATTGATGTTTCTCTCTCACATTGATGTTTCTGTCTCTTTCTTGTTCTCTCCCTTCCTCTTTCTAAAATCAATAAACATATCCTTGAGGATTAAACAATGACAACAACAACAACAAAAAGAGTGATAATTTTAGGTAGAAGGAGGCTACATTGAGAAAGTCTGATGGGGAAAAAACTTATTTGAATGTGGGGTTTCAAAATCAGGAGGTTTTTAGATTCTGAGGCCAATATATCCAGAATTCCTGAACCAGAGAGCTAACATAAGAAATAGAAAAGATTTGAAATTAAACATAATCTCAATAGTCTGAATAGTATACCTTTTGATAGTTTATGTTAAATGCGTGGGGATACTTGTATCCACTGTTCTGGAAGGATCCTCAGGCTAGTGTCAGGGAAGGGAGATGATTAATTGGAGGGCAGGGGCTGCTGCCTCTTGAATGGGTGCAGACCCTATGATTAACACAGTCCCCACGCCTCCTGTGGTGTGAGCCCAGGTCACATCTCTCCTTTACGTCCTCTGTGTGAACGTGTCAAATAAGGGAACATGTGGTGAGTGGTTACGAAGTTCAGAAGAGAGGGCTTCTAATCACTGAGAATGAGGATTTTTTTCTCATTTGGAGGAACAGGTCCAAACCTTGGAGGAGGCAGGTCTTGAAGCAAGGTTTCCTGTGGACACAGGTAGGTTTGTGCGGGGAGAGGAGGCCAGCCGAGAAATGCTTGAGGAGGAAGGGGGTGGGTGCTAATGTGCGTGGCACTGGCTGTACCAGGCACCAGGGTAGGCTCTCTGAATCTCATGCAGACCTCACGTGATCACATTCCCCTGCAGTCGCCGTGCATTTCCTTAAATACCTTTATTATGTGCATTTGACAAACAACGACCACGAGGCTCCAGCAAGTCAGGAAACCCTCCTGTGATCCTTTTTCTCTTCTAGTAGAAACCACAGTTGTCACCCGGCCATCAAAGACCTTCCCAGCCTAGCTCCTGTGACTCCTGCCCTGGTCACGCTGGCCCTCCCTTGGGTGGCTTGTTCCTCTAGCGCGCCCCTGCACCTCTTCCTACAGTCAGGCTGTTCCTTTGCCTGGAGCACCACTCCCTACTATCTGCCCGCCACCTCTTCATCTCCATCATAGTTTTGCTTCTACGTAGCTTTCTTATTGGAGGCTTGCCTTGTCCGCTCTATTTTAATAATGCTACGCCTCCCTGCACCTTGCACCACATTTCATTCCCCTTATGCTGCTCTCCTTTCCCAGCGCTTCTCATCTTCCAAAATCCTGTGTAATCTGCTCCTTTATGCTTTTCTTTTGCCTTTGCCTCCCCACACCCCAACTGGAGTGTCAGCTGTAAGAGCAGGCACTTTTGTCTGTTCTGTTTCCTGATTTATCCAAGCCTCTAGAGGGCTGCCTGGCCTGTGGTAGATGCTCGGTAAATCTGTTGAATGAAGAGTGTTTCTCAAGATCACAGAATCATGTCATGCGGAGCCGGGGTTCAGCAGGCTGTGTGTGTTCAGGCCACACGAAGGAGGCCAGGAGGGAGAGGGGAAGTGAGGGAGGTTGACCCAGCTCAGATGTGGAATGTCCTGTTTACAAGTTTGAGCTTTATCTGTCATACCATCCTATCATGAGGATGCTGGACAGATTGAATGTACACACTGGGACGCGGGGACCCAGTGGCAAAATTGGGATTGACTTTCTGTGTATTGAATTTTCCGCCAGCCCTCGCTTACTCCTTAGACATGGCAGGAATGGTGCCAGAGGCTTTACTCCCGAATCCGGCCCCTGTTCCTTAAAGACCACACGTGTTTTGTTAACATAAGTGTTCAGCACACCTGTGTGGACTGACCCACCTCACCACCCACCCCTGCCGGAACTGGGGTGGTGTTCACGCCGAAGCATCAGAAAGTAGACAAAGAAAAGTGTGTGTGTTGCCGTGGCAGGAAAATACATCTCTGCTAACAGCACTCTGTGTCTTTTCCTCTCTTTTGTGCCAAATGTTTTCAATGCATTTCTCCTGTTTGTTCAGGCAGAGCCTAAAATTTAAAAAAAAAAAAAAACTTTACGAGAATGATGAAGGAATAACAATTCTATCCATTGTTATTTAAGATAATATTTTGAGGCTCCAGTTGAGGTGAAACGATGGACCTGATTTTTGTTTTTCTTCATCTTGTTTACTTGCTGCATTATTATTTTAAGTCTGTTCATGGGATTCTGGGCCAATGCATTAGTGTAATTGTTAGTTTTTAAGTGTTTAAGAATTGCCTGGGAATTTTAATGTATATCTATGCATAACTGCTTCCTTTTATGAATAATAGTAGTGGATGGTGATGGACAAGTATATGGATTTTTTAAAAAGATTTTATTTATTTATTTTTAGACAGAAGGGGATGGAGGGAGAAAGAGATGGGCAGAAACATCAATGTGTGGTTGCATCTCACGTGGCCCCCCCCTGGGGACCTGGCCTGCAACCCAGGTATGTGTCCCAACTGGGAATCAAACCGGCGACCCTTTGGTTCATAGCCCGCGCTTGATCCAGTGAGCTACACCAGCCAGGGCATGGATTTTAAATAATTAATTTTTTAAAGTATGCCAGCTGAAATTTGCTTCAGAAAAATTCAGATAGCAGCTGAAATACCCATAAAAGAAAACTAGCCCTTCAGAAATGCCACTGGATCTGAAGCTACTTAGAAAATTAGCACCTGAGAGTTATTTCTGTCAGAGAGGACTTAAGATGGATTTTGAAAAGCCATCTATCCATGTAGAAGATGCTGGAATCACAGGCTTTATCCTTAACACCTCCCTCTCCTTCACCCTTCTTCCCCTGCCCTTCACCATATCTAGTCATCACTGAAAATGTCAGTTTGCCTTCTAAATAGTCTCAGTTCCATTTATTTCTCTACCACATTTCAGTCCAGGACAAGATCCGGTCTTATCTGCACGACCAAAGCTGTCTCCTTCTAGTCCCAGTGCATCTAATCTTCTTTGCAGCCTAGATCATCATTTTGCCAAAGCCCAAATCTGATACAGACCTACCTCCTCACTCCACCGCAGGCTCCCTTCACACAGACAGCCCATAAATGGCCTCCTATCACTCTTCGCGTAATGACTGGATTCCTTAATGGACTCACAAGGCCCTGCATGGGCTGGTTCATGCTAAAATCTCTAATTGCAAACCTGCCTTCTTCTCTTTCCCCATCCTCTGAGCACCGTCCACGCCAGTCACCTTTTAGACCGTTTTACCTTACACACAACTCTCACCACCGGGCCTTCGCGTGTTCTCTTCCCTCTGCCCGAAACACTCCTTTTTTTCTTTCCTTTTTTATTCTTTTTTCCAGTTAATGTGTTCTCATCCTTCGGACCCCAGTTCCTATGTCCTTCACTCAGAGAAGCCTTCCTGGAATGCTTTCTGGGTCAGATACCCCTCATGTAGTCTGAATTGGCCTTATTTTCTTTTCCTTTATAGCACCATCAAGGGCAATTTTGTCTTTAATGGTTTGATTATTTGATTAAAATCTCTTACTGAACTTCAGGCTCACAGGGGACAGAGACTGTATCTTTTTTTTTTATCTTGTTTATCACAAGAGAAACGTATTGTCTAGCATAAAGCAGGAGCTCAAGAATATTTGTTAAGGATCGTGGGTGGATGGATGAGTGGCTTCTTGAAGTATCCATTTGTGTACCAGTTAGAATGGAGCACTGGCTCGTTTCCAAGATGTTGGAGGCCCAACAAGGACTAAAACAACAGATGGAAGAAGAGATCTTCCTTTCCTCAGAGAAAAAGGGGCAGATGTGTCCCTACTGGCAAAGATGCCCAGTCACCCAAGTCACATCTTAGGGCCGTTTTCCTCTCCAGCTGCTGCTGCTGCGCATCAGCCCTGCTGGCTCCCGTCTGCACTGTCCCCGGCCTCCCGCAGCGTGCCGCGCTCTCGGTTTGCACCTGGTGCTGTCCTCACTGCCAGTCTGGAAAACACACCTTTGCCTTGAACACCCAGAAATTAAAGGAGCAATTTTGAGTCTTAGGACAAGAGTATCAGTATAATTCTCTATTCCTTCTTTGGCTGGACATTTTATACTCATTAGGAAAGTATTAAAATAATTTTAAGTTTGGGTGCAGGAGTCATTTCTTGAGCATCCCAGCTCAGGCCACCTGTGTGATCTTGGGAGAATTAAGTTTCTGAGGCTCAGTTTCCTTATCTGTAAAGTGGTGGTAGTATCAGTGCCTACTGCCTGGGACCGATGTGGGATACTTTAGAGCAGCACAGTTCAATAGTAATAGAGTGCAAACCATATATAATTTAAGTGTTACAGTAGCTGTATTTTAAAAAGTAAAATGAAATGAGTGAAATTAACTTTAATAATTGTTTTAATTTAACCCTTTATATCTCAAGTATTGTCATCTCAGCATGTAATCAATAATAAAACAACTAGTAATGAGATATTTTACATTCTTTTTATTCATATTCAGCTTTTAAAATCTGGTGCACATTTTACACCACGAGCACATTGCAGTTTGAACCAGCCGCGTTTCAGAGGCTCGGCAGCTCGTGGCTACTGCATTAGGCAGTGCTGTTTTAGCTAATTCATAAAAATACACAGTACCTAGTTCATACTCGCATTCAACAGATGTTGGCAAAATTATTGTTGCTCATTTTAAAACATCAAAAATTGGGTGGACAAACACTTGTACTGCATGTTTGCATACACTGCCGTGTGGGAAGATGCGTCAGATCTGTTCTTCTCTTTCAGAGGAAGAGACTTGCTTTAAGTGTTCTCAGCTGTTCCCTGTGAGCTGGCCTCCGGGTGAGGCCCGTGTGGTGGTCTGTGGTCCTCTCGTCTCAGGGAGGCGGGGAGGGAGAAACTCAGTGTGCCGCATGTGCTGCGCGCCTGTCTCTGTTTCTTGGCTCTTCTCTGTTTAATTATTTGGAGCTGGAACAACCTGATTTTAAAACAAAACATATGGGCTGAGAGTGATCGAGAGGACATTTCCTAGTGATGTAGCACCGAAGGCATGTGCGTGTTGAGGCCCTGGCCCCTCACCACTTGCTTGCTTAGGTGCTTTCTTTGACTTTAAATCCAGGGTTCTTTCTCCAAATTCTTAAACCTTTGTTTGGAAAGTCACCATTACAGCAGAAAATACTGGAGCAAGTTTATGAAGGAATTGTCTGTGAGTCTTCTTTAAATCCCAATATTTTTCTCCTACCTTTTTGTGGAAAACTCTTGGTTTTCAATCCATTGATATAGTTCGTGAAAGAAAAAGGGTTCTCAAAGTGGCGGGAAGAGAAAGGAGAACTTTATACAAAGAGGAGAAAGTCTACCCACCATGGAATTTCTCTGTTTTCTACTTCCCTCCATGGGTGACCCTAGCCTGGGCATCTCTGTTCTTCAACAAGGTTTTCATCTCTTTCTACATCAACCTTCCTTTTCTTCCCGGAGAGGAAATGCATGGTCTCCTGTTCTTGTTCCATATGATTCTAATCTGGATGCCTCGACTTTCTGTTCCTTGGGGGAAATGGGGATTTATCAGGACCGTGAAGAACATGTACTTCGATGCTAGATGCCTCTTAGTTCAAATCTCTGCTTTTCCACTTAGAAGCTGTGTACCCCTGTGAGCCTTATTTTCTCTTTCTTAAACTGTGCTGTATTTCAAAATAAACTTGTTGTGGTGTTTGAGAGAGACACTGCCCACAAAGCACCGTGGCTGGTGAGTGATGAAGGGAAATAAATGTTAGCGATTAGGCAGGGCTCTCAGAAGTGACATGTCCACCCTCTTCCACAGGGAGGAATGCTGACTACAATGTCCTCTGCCACAACATCCCACTCATCTCGTGATGTCACTGTGATTAAATACTGCGTCAGGGCAACATGAACATTTGTCTGTGAAGAGCTTTAGCGTCAGGCATTGCACTGGGATGAGTTGGATGTCACGTGTGTGAAGTCAGACGTTCAGTGATTTCTAGGTCTGATGGGATCCTATGTGTACACATGTTACCCTGTGGTGCCGAGGGCCTATAAATATGAGAGAGAGGGAGACAGTAACACGCCGAACTGCTTTATTTGTGTACTACAGCATCCACTGTACCTTCTGGGGAACTGGCACTTAGTTGTTTTGGATCAGAAACATAAAGTGAAATAGCCCTCTGACCAGAGGGTAGAAGGGCTGACCATAGTTTTTCTGATGGGATATTGAAAACAAAAAAAAATCTTTCTAAGTACGATTCAAACACCTAAGAGCAAAATTACGAATAAAGGGGTCTTTGTTTTTTTTGGCAAAGCAAGGACTTGCTGGAACTTTTCTGTATGGGAGCTCAGAATGTGTTGCGTTCTCTAACTGCCCTGCGCATCGTTGTGGGGAGATTTGGGAAGTTCGGCTTTTAAAAACAGCACCAGGTTTTCAGGGCAGTCCGTTGTGTTGTTTCAGTCCCCTCCCCTCTGCTCTTGCTGTTCCCCAGCTGCGGTCAGTTTTAGCAAATGCCTACAAAGTGTCGCTCCCTGTCGCGAATGGTCAAGACCTCACCAGGTGCAGTTTTTGGATATCCCCAAACCTGGAAGGGGTGGCCACCCTCACTGTCCCTTTGTCTGCGCACCCCTCTCAGTGGACAGCTTTCCTGACATTTAACTTCGTCAGGGTGAAGGCGAATAAACAATGTCTTGCTGACGTCAGACATTGCTGGTCAGCTGGCCTGTTCTTCTCACTTCAATGTTTGGAAAGGAAATTCTGAGTTGCTATTGTTGAAGAAGATGAGGAGAGAGTCTTTCCTCATGGCCAGTTACACCCAGTTCTGATCACGGAGCTCTTAGTGGGTGTACGGCCCTGTACAATGTGTCATCAAACCTGTGACACCCTGAGTAGAAGTCACACTAGTATTTTTGGTACAATCAAGGAAAACAAACTATGAGGTACCATCGATTTTAAGACACTTCCCAGTTTCAGAGATGGTAAAGTATGGGCGGGGTGGGGTGGGAGTGAGTGTCAGAACAGATGGACTGTAGTGAGGACGAATTAAAACGGAAAGTCCCCCTGGTTACCGGTTGTTCCTCTCCCGCCACATGCCCCCCCCATACTCACCACAGGTGGTGGGCAGCACGTGAGGTCCATGTTCATGGATAAGGGACACCTCTGCCTTGGCTGAATGTGTCATGTCCCTCTTTAACTCGGCTTCCTGTCACTTGTGTTCTCCGTGTCACACATAAAGTTATGGAGCTGAGTTGACCTGGCTGAGTCATAGAAATCTTCTCAAGTATAAGTGATTTAAGTTTCTGAAAAACGGAAGTGTCCAGGAATTTTCTTGAGGTCACATTAGACTTGATAAGATTCATGCTACCTTTTGAAGAGTGACAAAGAGCTTGTTGAGGGACAGCGGGGTTTCTGTGTGCCCTCTGGCCTGGCTCTTTTGTAACTGTTTGGTGGTGAAGAGAGTCGCCAGCCATTCCCAATGCATGTCCCTGGTTTCCTTTTCCGGGGCACGCTGGCTTGGATTTGTGGGGGCACATACGGTGTCTCTTCGACCCTCAAAGGCACCATTAAACATTATTGGTGACTTTGATCTCGTGCAAGATTCTACCTCCTTATTATTCATAACCTGAATGATTTCTAAGCACCTACATGTCCCCAGCCCCTTTTTTATTTTAAAAATTTTATTTATTTTTCAGTTTTACTGAAGCATAACTGACAAGCTTGTAAGATATTTAAAGAGTACATGTGATGATTTGATACACACACATTATGAAAGGATTCTGCCCATTGAGTTAGCGAACATGTCCATCCCCTCACATGGGTACTTTTTTTTTTTTTTTTTTTTGGTGAGAACATTCAAGTTCTATTCTTTTAGCAAATTTAAATTGTACGTTATCAACTATAGTCACCACATCATACATTAGATTCTCATATCTTGTTTATCTTTTAACAGAAAGTTTATACCCTTTTACCCATCTCCCCCTGCTCCCCCCACACTGGATAACCACTTTTCTACTCTGTTTCTATCAGTTTGACTTATTTATTTTTAGATTCCACATACAAGTGATGCCAAGTGGTGTTTATCGTCTCTGTCTGGCTTATTTCATTTAACATAATGTCCTTCAGGTTCATCCCTGTTGTTACATCTGGTAGGATTTCCTTCTTTTTAGAGGCTGAATAATATTCCATTGCATATGTACACACTGTGTTTTTTTTTAAACCAACACTTTTTAATGCTGTGATTAATCAAGGGGATTCTGTTTTGTTTTTTTGGTTAGACTGTTACTCAGATTTTAGAGAAAACTATTTCTCAGCCAGGTAAAGTGGCAAAAGAATTGATAGAAAACTTTCTAATTTATAATAGTAAAAACATGGTGTTTACCCTTACTTATATTTATACTGCTTTCTCTCTCTCTTTCAGTTTTTGGGAATAGCGTTTCTTGGAATTGGACTGTGGGCGTGGAATGAAAAAGTAAGTGAACATCACGGACATGCACGTGTCTGGGCTGCATTGTACTACTGGAGCTTGTCTTCTCTTCCTCTTAGAAACTGCAGAGTATACCTAATTATGGTTTGGGGGACTGGGTGAAAAAGGCGAAAGAATTAAACAAAAAAAAGTAGAAACTTCACAGACACAGATACCTGTAGGGTGATTACCAGTGGGAAAGGGGGCGAGGGAGGAAGTGGAAGAGGGCCAAGGGGGCGGAAGTGGAGACTTGACTTTGGGTGGTGAGCACGCAGTACAAGATGCACATGGTGTGTCGTGGAATGACATACCTGAAACCTATGTCGTTTTATTAACCAGTGTCACTCAGGTACGTTCAATAAAAATTTAAAAGAAAACGTGATTCTTTAAGGAAAGTGTTTTTGCAAGATAATGGCATATTTCAAAGACTACTTAGGGGTGGAGCCTAAACTGATCACTATCTCAGAATAAACACAGAAGTAACAATACATGTGGACACAGCAAACCGTGTGTTGGAATTTTATCAGTGAGTCAGAGATGAGCATTTCTATGACACATTTCCTAATATTGGCACAAAAGTTTCAATAACACCCATAAATATCATTGAACAACCTGCAGCCTTTTTTCTATTTGTTTTTAACCTTTTGGAAGATTGCTCAAGCCATAAAGATGATTTTTTATTTTTAAGTGTGAGCATTATGGGATAAGCTGTTAGCATATCCTGTGAAGGAAGCTGGGTATAGTTTGTTTGAATTAGATGAACTTACCACTAATGCTACAGAATGTGGATACTTGTCTGCTGATTGAAAACATTTAGGAATATTCAAAGTTTATGATCAAATACAGTATAGTAAAAATATCTGGCAGTGGAGAGTAGCATATTCCAAAATTCAGTGAAGATAACACTGTTCTGAGCAGTTTATGCTCTTAAGTTCGCTCTTTACTTTCCATTCACACCTTTTAATATTTTCTGTATAAGTTCTCCTACTGAGGCCAAGCACTGGAATTCAAAAACAAATACAAACTCTCTTCTTCTCCCCTTTTTGGAAGTGAAATCGCTGGCAGCATTTTATCTGGGCTGGTATTTGGCTACACAGTAAAGCTTTATCATCTCCCACCTTGTAAGAATGAGGGAGTGGATGGATTGGTTCAAGTTGTAAACTAAGAGGTTAGCTTAAATTTTCCCAGAAGATTGTTCTCTTATCTCTTTGGTATTTCACCCTTTGAGCTTGACCAGGGCCTGAAGCCAAGCATTTCTTTGAAGTATTATATGTGTTAAGAAAGAAAAACTAAGAAAGCGCAGTAAACAAACGCCTCTCAGATGCCAGTATAAATTTCCACAACTGAAACAATGTTCGGATAGAATGCATCAAATGAAACTCAAAGTAAATCCTGAGTTTTGAAACTAACAACCCTCTGTTTATTTACAAAATGCTTGTGCAGAATTTAAAATGTTCTATGGAAAAATGAAGGGAGACAAATTAAGTTCCCCAAACAGAGATAATTTTATCTCTAGAAACTTTAATGTTGAATACTGGTCTTCTCTTGGATTATGACCAGCTTCTGCCTCAATCCCCTTATAAGCCTGGAGATTTGCATTGGTGGAATCGCAGAAATTCCACTTTTAGAAGCCCTCGGGTTGGTTTGGTGCTGGGTCCTACAGCTTTGTATAACTCTCCTTTAATAAGAGTCCATTTCTATCTGCTTCGAACAGATGCTGGAAGGCATTAAATGAACTAATTGTCTGTTCTAGCAATAAACAGACAATTGGCTGTTTTGAAGGTTTTTTTTCCTCTCTTTGTGAAGTATAATTATCTTTTTGTTTCATCAGCTGCACCAAATGTCTCTTCTCTGATAAAATCACGAAATTCTAAAACTAGCAAATATCAGGGCCGGAGGGCGATGCGGTCTTCAGGGAGGGATGAAATATCAGTCCCTTCTTTGTTGGGGCCACTCTCAGTAAATGGAAGTTTTCTCTGGAGATCTGAAGTTACTTGGACAAGGTCACCCAGTTACTTTGTAGCAGCCCTCTGTGTGCTGGGACCAGATGGAGGTGACAGAGGATGGAGGACATACAACAGCCCAGTTTGGTGTGCACTGGCCGCCCGTGGGCCCTGGACTCGGGGGAGTGGCATTGAGTGACGCAGAGTCCCTGCCCCTCTGGAGCTTGTATTCCAGTGGGGACGCTGACAATGAGCAGTTTACTAACCAAGTATATGTGTTCTGGTTCTGGTAAGCGCTGCTGAGAAATGTGAGGTGGAGCGTAAGGGCTAGTTAGAGAGTGGTGACGGAAGAGGTCTCTTTTTGATAGAGCAGTTGGGAATGGCTTCCCGAGGAGGTGGCATTGGAGCAGAGGCCTGGATGAAGTGAGAGGAACCTGTAGGAGGCTGGGGGGCATAGCATTCTGGGCAGAGGGATTAGCAAGAGTGGCAGCCCTAAGTCAGAGACTTGGTGATTCCTAGGAACAGGAGGAAGGCCAGCAGGTTGGAAGGGAGAGAACACGGCCGAGAAGAATAAGGCATGTGGCAAGAGAGGCTGGCAGAGGCCTGAGCAGGTGGGGTCCTGCAGAAATTGGGCCGAGAGGAAGTCACCAGGGCATTTTGACAAGGGAGTGTCCTGATCTGGCTTCTTCCTTTAAGATTGCTTTGTTTGCTGTGTACAGTTCAGGGACTGAACAGACGTGAGTTCCAATATTGGCTTGTCCATTTACCATCTGTGTGACTTAGGGCAACTGCGTTAACTTCTCCCAGATATCCTTTTCCTGTTTGTGCAGTGGGACACTAATAGCACCTCCTAGGATTGTCATGAGCATTAAATGAAATGGCCCACAAGACAGTGCCTGCAGTAAAGTAAATGCTTCTGGGAGACAGGGCTCTTTCTCCTGGACGCACGACTGTAGCCTGTCTGCTCCCGCATGGGGACTAGGGCAGAATAGTGGCTCTGGAAGATATCCTAGGTTTTAGATGAGTTCCTGGCTCTGATTCATGGACCAGAGAATTGGTTTGGCATTGGGGGCTCTTAAGGAGGATATGATGTGCATCCATCGCCTTGGTAACTGCAAAGTCTGCTCTGTCGATGCCCTTTGGGTTAACTTCTAAGCTGGACCACGCCTCTGACAGGGTGGCATTGGAGGTGAACCTCAGCTGGCCAAGGGTGGTGGGCGGCTTGCTCCTACAGGCCAATCACTCCAGCCCACGAATCAGTAAATAAATCCCCCCAAGGAGAGATGCAGTGACATTTACATGAGAGTAGGCCTGGAGGGCAAGTCTCTGAACTGGGTCACAGCTGGAAGGATCAGATTTTTTCAACACACATTTTTATGTGAACTACAGAGACTTTGGAGGCAAACATTATTATCACTGTACTTACATAATAGCAGGCCAAGTTTTAAACCTAGGGCTAATATTACTATTGACTGTTATACATAATAATTAAATAATTCATTTCTAAATTCCAAATTGACTGTGAAGATGCAGAGGATAACTGTTGTCTCCAGAGAAACGTGGTTTACATGCAGTTTTTCTGAAATAACAGAATTTGCTGTTTCAGGAGGACCGTGAACAGCTATGTGGCATGACTTGCGGTTGTACAGCAGGCTTGGTGGCCTCCAGCCATGATCCGCTCATTCACTCCAATAACGTTCATTGCGCACAGAGCTCGGGACAGGGCTGGTGTGGACGCTGGCGTTGAAATTCCTCAGGGAACTTCCAGTCTAGGAAGGGTGCACATGTGTATGTAACATGTATACATATGCACATAAAACATTGCAGTGAGTGCTAATTTAAAGTGTGTATGAGTTTATTCCTACAACAAAGTACTCACTACTTCTGTCTCTTTGGGTTACTCCTACTGTTGAAAAGACCTTCCTTTCCCCAAAGTAGAATCATGTCCTACTAGTTTTCACTCATTGGTTATAGATCTACCCTCTTGGATCCCACAGAATAAGTCCTTCTCCATAATGGCCCTTGAGGTAATCAGGGTGGAGTCCTGTTTTCTTCTGAGTTTCTTGGCTGAACATCTGCTTCTCTTTGGGGGGAGTCCTGTCAGCATCTTGGTCATGCTCCTCTGACCTCCCTCCCGTGTGTCCTCTGTCCCACTGAGAGAGCGCTTTAGGGGACACAGCAGGTATGGCTGGGTTGTGTGCCTTCTCCCGTCACTTGCTGTCCGTGAAGACTGAGTCACATGGTTGATCACTGAGAGTTCGAGTTGGTCTCAGATCCAGCTAGGTATCCCCCATCCAGAGTCAAATGCAGGATTCCACAATTTACGCAACTGTCATCTTCTAGCACGTGCCACACTCCACTCAACTTGGTTTTAGCTGTACGTTTTGATCAACCTGCTCCCTTGGTTCCTCCCCCTGCTCAGGCCTTCCTTTAGTTCCTTGCCAGCAGAGGGAATTCTGATTCAGAAGGTCTGGCTGGACCCAGGAATGCTCAATTTTCACAAGCCTCTTAGATTATTCTGATTGCAGTCAAGTCTAGTTATCACTGATCAAAGCCACAGATGTGTCTAGCAGGCCAAGGACAGAACCCGATGATATGTCACTGGAAATTTTATTTGGGCTTGACACTCATTCACTTACATGTGCCCTTGGGTGCCATGCGATTTATAATCTGTCTACTTGTCATGACCTCAGACTGTTTTTCTGCATCCTATCTTTATAGCTAGACTATAATCCTCAGTTTATCTCTGATTAACCAGCTGAGGGACTCATTGACCCTGACACATTCTTATCGAACCTGTCTGGGTCATGGAGCACATCATTGTCTCTCACAGGTACTCAGAACCCTTATCAGCAAAGCTAGGACTGAGCCATGGCTGGCCATTTCTGCCTTCTAGAAACACTCTCCTCACCTCGCCTCCAAGACACCCCGCGTTCCTGGTTTTCCTGCCTCCCAGACAGCGCCCTTGCACACTCCTTTGCTAATTCCAGCTCACCCCTCTGACCTCTAAATGTTGCAGGGCTCCAGGCTGGGTCCTGGGACCTCTTCTCTGTCTTTACTCCTGCTCTTCCGGGGGTGTCCAACCTTTTGGCATCTCTGGGCCACACATTAAATAACAAACACTAATGAAAACTGAAGAGCAAAAAAATGGTTTTAAGTAAATTTACAATTTTGTGTTGGGCTGCATTCATGGCCATCCCGGGCCATGTGCGGTCCATGGGCTGTGGGTTGGACACCCCTGCCAGGCTTGGGGCTTTAAATGGTATCTAACACTGACGACCTCCAGATTTAGATCTTTGCTCCCGACTGCATCTGAATTCCAGACTTGTGTGGCCTACATACCACCTCCGTTTAAATGCCCCATGGGCTTCTGAAATTGAACAGTCTAAGACCACACTCCTAATGTCCTCCCCCACCACCTGTGCTTCCCAATCGCAACAAACAGCAACTCTGTTCTTCCGCTCGCTTGGGTGTTCCAGGCACCCTTCTTTCTTTATTCTCACACCACGTTCAGTCTGTCGGCAAATAACTGTCAACTCTCCTTTGGAAGCATTTTGAGAATCTGACTTCTTCTAATCATCTCTACTGTCACACCCTGCTCTAGGCTGCTGCCACGTCTTGCCGGCGTTGCGCATGTGCCCCGTTCCCCCCCACCCCAGGCCCACCTCTGCACAGCAGCTAGAGTGGTCCTTCAAACATGGAAGGCAGAGTCTGTCACTTCTCCACTCCAAACCCTCCAGTGAACTTTTCGCACTCAAAGCAGTGAGTGTGTGGTGCCCCATTACTTCTGGGACCTTATTTCCCTCACTGTGTGCCACCCCCCACCCCCAGTGCGTGCAAGCCCCCATTCGTCATATCCTGCTTTACCTCAGAAATCTCAAACAGAACTCACTCCCCAGGGCCTTTGCACTTGCTCTTCACTATCTGGTGTGGTCTGCCCCAGAGATTCACAGTGTCCCTTTTCTTTCCTTCCTGATCTCTGCTCAAATGTCACCTTGGTCCGTAGGCAGTGTCCCCCCACCCTGGGCCTTTGCTTCTGCCCTTCCCTGGGTTTCTCCCCTTGTGTTTTCATAGGAATTACACTTACGCACTAACAAGTTTGTTGCTGTCTTTCCCTTTGAGGGTGGAGGCTTTTGTTCACTCCAGTACCTAGAACATTTAACTGGCACATAGTAGGTGTTCAGAAAACACTGCTTATGAAAGAATGAATGAGCAAAGGAATGATGAAAGCGTTCTGTTAAACCCTGGCTATTTTGTGGCTCACATGGCTCAGTTACAGAAGTCAGCAGTTGCCTCAGATCGCTCTCTAGCAAGCACACTACGTTAACAGCATAAAAGAAAGTAAAATTACGTGTGGTTTCTGATGCTTAATTTGATAGTGGTACAGTGGTAGAAACAACATCCATTATTAATTCTGGATGTCAGGAAAGAAAATAGCCATTTATTTCTGGCATAAAAATGAGAATCTATGTATGATTGTCTCAATTTGTGGAAAAATTAGCGGTACCTTTCCTTTTCCATTTTGCCCATGTTTATGCTTATGACTTAGTTTTTAGGTGGATGGAGGCAAGAGGCAGAGTGATGTATCGCCGATACAGCTTCACAGGTGAGGTGCTGCCAGCAGAGGTGTTGAGGACAAGGAGACACTTAGGTTTTTAGAGCAGGAAGGGTGCCCTTCACCCGTCTTCAGTGCAAGTTCAAGGTTCTGTTGCTATCCTCCCTCCCCACCCCCCCCCACCTCGCCCCCTGCAAAGCCTACCAGTCGGAGGGTGTAACCCATCCTGGCTTGTTGGGCCTGAAAACCCCTTGAGGGCAGGAGCCCATCATCTTTGCCCTTTTATGCTCAGTTCCAATACCCTGCCTCCCCATGCAGCGGAGGCCCGGAAGATGCTTTTGACTAAATGAATGGGAGTATGCAAAAAACCCCTATACATTGTGGAGGACCGCACAGGAGATAGAGCTTTTCACACAGGAGTTTCATTTTCATTTCTGTGGTCTCTACATCCTTAAGATTAAACTTTTAGAGAAGGGTGAACTGCTGTTTCAGAGGTGGGGAAACTGAGGCCCAGAGAGGTTACACTGGAAGTCTGACCCTCTCCCCCAAGCCCCTCTCCAGCCCTCCATCATCCTCAAGCCACTCACTGGGCTGGGCTCTGTGGGGAGGGAGCCGGTTCTAAGGAAAGAGTTGGTAGTTCCTGACCCCATTTTGGGAATGGGAGTCAGAACAACTATAGCCCAATTTTACCATATCATCAGCTTTCCTGGGGATGATGGGGGGCACTTTTTCTCTAGGCTTTCCCCCGGCCACTGTCAGTAATTGTCTCACTTTGGAACCTTCCAGGTGATTCTTGTTACAGCTGTGTGGTAGACTCACCTTGGAAAAACTTCCTCCTTTCCCAAGAAGTCACATTAGAGACTATGAGATTCCTCGATTCAGGCAGTTCCTGGCGATAGTGGCAAGTGTCCGTAGCCTGAGGGAGGAGGTCGGTGGAAGTGATGGGGTAACTCGAACAGAAAAATAGATGCCTTGGCTTTGAAGCTACTTTAAGGAGACATTTCTGAGATGCTGAAAATACTTCTTTGAAGATTTTATTTTATTGACTGAAGTGGTGTAAGTTTGTCTGCATCTCTCTTCCTCAGTTGTCCAAGTAATCTCCTCAAGTGTTCAGTTGTAGCCAGACATCTAAAAACTGAACAGCTCTCGCTCAGAATCTGGAAAGCCAGCCCATGCGACCTAACATGCCATCGTCGCTATGCTGGACAAACACGTGAAGTAGACTGAGAATTAAAATGTTTTCTTTTTTTTTTTTTTAGCCCTGGCTGGTGTAGCTCAGTGGATTGAGCGCGGGCTGGGAACCAGAGGGTCCCGGTTCGACTCCCAGTCGGGGCACATGCCTGGGTTGCTGGCCAGGTCCCCATGAGGGCCATGTGAGAGGCAACCATACATTGCTGTTTCTCTCCCTCTCTCCCTCCCTTCCTCTCTCTCTAAAAATAAATAAAAATAAAGTCTTTAAAAAAAAAAAAGAAAGAAAATAAAATGTTTTCTTTTTTTATGTCCCTCCAAACTTTACTCAGAGGGTTTTCTCAAGAACAAAAATCAGGTGGGGTCAAAAATTCAGCAATTATGTTGTTCACTTTCAGATACCATAGTCCCACTCTTGTTTTGAGGCACAAGTCCAGGCCTGGTTACTACACAGGGCAGGATAATGACTACAGCTCCAAACCTAACTCTGGATTACAGTGTTCTCCTGCACCCAGCTCCATCTGCCTGGGCCCTGCAGAGGGGAACCGGGTGAGGCCTTCCTTCCCTGCTTCCTCCCGCCGCCCCTCCCCCACTCATCAGATGGTCCTCTGCCCACTTCCTTCCAGGGCAGAAGTGGGGGCAGGGCTTTGCCATCTGGGCCTGGCAGATGGTAAAGGGGGTGCTGTCTGGTCTTTTTGAGGCTTCCCTGCAGAGTTCCAGTCCAGTATTGGGTGTCACTGTTCTAGGTGGCTGCCTGGTGCCCCTGCTCAGATCTGGCCATCTTCCTCAGCCAGTGTTCCCCTGAACTCTACCTTCTGGGGCCTTTTTTCATTCCAAGTGCCTTCCTGTGCTCGCCTCATGTTTTCTCCCGGGGACACTCATCTGGGGGTGAGGCCAGTCCTCAGAACAGCCCTCACCTGCGCTGGAGCCCACCCTTCTTCCTAGATCTCCAGGGCAGGGGTCAGACAACAGGCCCCCAGGCTCCCCTCTGGGTGGAGTCCGGCCCCAGTCACCCTGTCTCAGAACTCCCCCACCAGTCCCCTTGCAAATCCTCACTAGGTTTAGGGTGAAAGGAAGCTGCTCCCTGACCCGGACAGTGATGTCACACAGCACAGCCTCAGTTCTCCCTTCGACCCCTTTTATCCACTGGATTTCGGGTTTTGCTGAGGTGTGCGAGAGAAAAAAGTGCTCTGTGCCTGTGGTGGTGTGTGGTGGGGGGGCTTGGCTTTTCAGACAGTGATCAATCTAAGGTAAGAAGATCATTCTAATGTGGTACATATTTTTCTTAACATTTATTTTTTAAATTTTTAAATTTTTTAAATCTTCACCTGGGAACATATTTCCACAGATTTTTAGAGAGAGCGGCAGGGAGAGATGGAGAGAGAGAGAAACATTGATGTGAGAGAGAAACGTATGTGCCCCAACTGGGAATCGAACCCGCAGCCCAGGCATGTGCTCTGACCATGCCTAGGAGTCGAACTGGTAACCTTTACATGGAACAATGCTCCAGCCACCTAATCCATTCTTAACATTTTAGAAGCAGGTATATAATGTTGCGGTAGAAGTGAGAATCCTCTCCCCCACAACTCTTTGCTGTTTTCAGACTAGAGCATCGTGGTTCAGACCCCGCTCTGGGGTCAGACAGCCTGGCCTCAGTTCCATTCTGCCACTCGCCTACCTGGGTGACCTGGCAGGTAACTCTATTTCTGGGTTTATTTCCTGCCACGAATAATAGTCCCACTTGCAGGTTTATTGTGAGGGTGCAGTCGTCCAGGCTGTGCTATGCCTGGCATAGCGTTTGTTCCGTAGCGTAGCCTTTATGTTACTATGGTGCTGGCTGTCGGCACCGCTGGCCTAGGTGACCACAGAGCCTACCCACCTGCCGCCCACGGATTGAGCTTGCTAAATGCACAACGATCTGGGCCTCCTGCTCAGAAGCCTTCAGGCTCAAACCCAGCTGTGCCCTGCCAGCCTCCTAGTCTCCTCTCACCACTAGTCACACGTCTGCATAGCCCCCTCCGTGGGCCAGGTCCTGTCACTTTGTCTCTGCGCTTGCCGTCATGGCATCCGCCCCACCCCTCTGGACCGCCGTGACCCCACGAGCTAATGTGTCTGCCCAACACTCTCTCTACTCACTTGGCATCCCCTAGCCTCGTTACTGAGGGTCACCGCACTTCCCCCCTGAAGGCCCATGACTAACGCAGTCCCTGGAACCCCTCATGAAGGTGTTTCCTCAGTAACTAACAAGCTGTGTGTCTGTGAGGCCCCAGAAGGCAGTGACTACCTGCCACTAGGCAAGACTTCACTTTCTTCCATTTTAGTTTGGGGCACCATGACACAGCCTCAATCCCATATTTCAGTTTAAATGTTATACTTAGACAGGAATGTGCCTGTCTCCTGTCTTCTGAAAGTGCAAGTGAAAATATCTGCAGAATGGCTAGGAACATGCTAGATTTCTGAAAAGTGACACCTTTGCAGGTGGTTGTGTTTCCATATTCAGAGGCAGTCACTCGCACCAGGGCGGTGCCGGTGGTTTCCCGGCCTGTGAGCGGCCCAGTGATGGGACTCGGTGCAGCTGCCTCCCCAGCCACTGCTTGCTTGCACGCTTTCCTGGAGACCTACCGGGTGACTGCCCCTCTTCCTTTCCTCCCCAGAGGCAGGTTGTAACTACTTTTGGCAAGAGGGGGTTACTTTTAGTCTCAACTGGTGACTTTGACAGAAGAAAAAGGGAGACCACGTGTCTTTAGTACGGCTGGCCTTCTTTAAGCTCGCATCTCTGCCGGGCCCGGAGTTACACTGCCCGGTGCGCCTGCGCTGCCTTGGGCTGCCAAGGGTCCAGTGAGCACCCTTTTGTACACATTCTACGGCCTCTCTCTGGGCCCTGCAGCAAGTTCTAGATGGATGGATGTTTTGGGGTTTGCAGAGTGGTTTGCCCTATAACATTCTTTAAAGATCTTTGTTGAATTAAAAAAAAATTTTTTAATTGATGAGAGAGCTGGAGGGAAACATCAATTTGTTGTTCCACTTAGTCACACATTCGTTGGTTGATCCTGACCAGGGATCAGACCTGCAACCGTGGCGCATCAGGACGACACTCGAACCAGCTGACCCACCTGGCCAGGGCCTGTGACTTTTTAAGGGGCAGGTTTTGCTGTGGTCCCAGTTTGGTCTTCCCGGGGACATTGTTGAAAACCTTATCTCCCAACTCCAGGACCATGCCCCACTTGAGAGGCTCATTTTCTTTAAAATGGCCTATTTTGTCATCCTTTGTCAAGTAGGGAAATGCTCCTCTCCCTCCAGGAAAACTGTTGCCTTGGGCTGGTGGGGTCTAGTTTAAGGAGGGGTGGGTGGATCAGGACCTGGTCTCATAAATCTCAGAGGGGTCCATCTGGCCTGGCTTTGGGTGCGCATTCCATATGCCTGTCTCTGTTTCTCATCCAGCAGTTGGAAGGAATGTGCTTGTCTATGCCAGAGCAGAAGAGTCCAGACCTTCGGGGCTTATTAATGCTATTTTTGCATTTCTTTTCTGTGTGGGTTGAAAGAAGGAACTGAAGCTTGCCAGGTGGCACACAGAGGACGGTCTGTGCTGGTGGTGGAAAAAACCACAGACACTCCTGAGGTTTATTGGTTTGAAGCCCCTCTGGAGCTTTGTTTGCCTTTTCATTTCTGCATGTGCATAGAAACCTCTTCCAAGAAGAAATAGGGTAGAGCTGTGGGGAAGAAACCGCTTAAGTTCCAGAGATAAATGAATGTATGAGGTGCTGTTGAAGAGATACAGATCAGAGGGATAGTGGGCTGATTTTTCATTCTTTGTGAAACATACAATGTTCATAAAACCTTGGAACAAGGTCGTCTCACAGGGACCGGGATTGGCTCAGAGACTGGAAGGTCATTCAGGAGCAGTGAGTCTTGGGTGAGCAGGGCGCCCACTCTGCTCCTCCGCTGCGGAAATGCCATTTGCCCTGGTTCAGGGTGCCACCACCACGACGGCCACGTGGCTGCTCACTGCTCGGCGTGCTCACCACTGTTGACTGACTTCTCACTGCTTCATCCTCCACTTCTGGGTACTCTTAGCTTCCACCCACTCGTGGCCTCTGCCTTCTCTTGGCTTTTGCTTAGTCATGGATTCTCCCTTCTGCCTTTATTCTGAGTGTCTGTTAGGTGACTTCAATTCCCCAAGAAAGAAGATCGGATTGGCAAGTTCGACACTGCCACCCCCATCAGGCATGATCATTGGGTGTGGCCAAAGGTTTTTCTCAGAAGTGTGTCAGGCAGAGCAAGTGCCAGAGCAAAACAGATTCCTTCCCATGCAGCCGGGGTTACACGCCCCTCCTCTGTGCTTCTGCAGCAACTGATTCTTCGTCTTGGTCTAATATAATAGTGATGCTCATGACAGTGGTGATAAACTCTGTTTGAATTCTTATTGTGTGCCAAGCAGAGTGTTTGGTTTTACTTGGACTGTTTCCTCCATCCTCATAACTGTATGGCATAGGGTACCGTTTCACTGATGTGGAAACAGGCTTAGGTTTGGTAGCTTGCTGAAGATCACACTGGTTGTAAGCAGTGGAACTGGGATTCAGGACAGTGTGTCTGTATTAACTAAGTGCCCTGTCTCTTTCTCTGCCCCACATCTAGCCCTGCCCAGACTACCCTCTCTATGCGTTTCAGGAGTCCAGGGAAATGGTAGGTGAGCCAGGTGGGCTTGCGCACTGCGCAGGACGGTATGCGGGATGCAGTGCTCTGTGCCACACCAGAGCAGGCTTGCCTCGGGGGCTGGAATACCAGCGTCTCCCTTTTACCGTGCGGGGTGTACGTCCACACATTTGTTTGTTGGCTCTCTGAACTTCTGTTTTATGATATGGCCTTAGACATGTTCCATTAACGTGTCTTATTCCTCTTTAGACACAGACTAAGTTCTGAGAGGTACTGTCTGCACCTAATAGATAACGGGAATCTCCTGTTTCACTGGAGGATCACTCCTTGGGGCTCCAAATTGGTACGCCAAGAGCTAGTTGTCCAAAAGCCAATTTGTGAAATGGCTAATTTGTTGAATATATTTGTTTCGTTCACCTTTTAAAGTTGACTGGTGTGCATTCCATCATCACGGCAGTGCTTTATGGCCTGGCTGACTTGTTCCTGCCTCCTGCAGCTGCAGGTGCAGGTGCGGACTGCAGGTGACTGAGGGGCAGAAGAATAGAGAGGTGGGAGCAAATAGTATGAATATGAAGAATAGAATTCCTATAAATGTTCATTTATATCGATGTTCATTAATATAATCATTAAAATTTTTTATTGATTGATTTTAAAGAGAAAAGAAGAGTAAGAGAGAGAACTACCGGTTTGTTTTTCCACTTATTTGAGTACTCATTGGTTGATTTTTTAAAAATTTATTGATTTTTAGAGAGAGAGAGGAAGGGAGAGAAAAAGAGAAACGTTAATTTTGTTCCACCTATCTGTGCATTCATTGGCTGAGCGCTGTGTGTGCCCTGCCCGGGGAGCAAACCTGCAGCCTTGGAGTATCGGGGCCACGCCCCAGCCAGCCGAGCTGCCCGCCAGGGCCCATTGATCTCAGTAATGTATCAACAAAGAATACATGTGTGGGGAGTTCTCCTGTATTCTCGACTCTGTGGTATTTGAACATGTTTTTCTTGTGACTGCAATCTTGTTCTCTGGCTCTCTCTTACTCTTTCCCTTTCTGTCTCTGTTGCTACTGTTCAGAATTCTACTCTCATGTCGGCCAGAAGAAGTGGTGAGCGGAGTAAGTCCACGTGGCCAGTGGCTCTCCTTGTCACCCGTTCATCCGCGTTCCCGTTCAGTTCAGCTTCACAGGATGTTTTCAGACTTCCTCCCCAAAGTCCAGTCTCCTGGGCGTCCTTCCCTCCCGGGGCCTTGCCTGCAGGATCCGCGTGGAGGCGGCTGAGGAGTTGCACCCAGGCTACAGATGCCGGGCTCTGTGTGCACACTTCTTGCACGAGCAGCAGTTCTGGGTGCAGACGAGAGTAGCCAAGTGACATTTTGCATTTATTTTTTCAATAAATTTGAGTTCTAATAAGTTGGCATTTAAAGACTGAACATTCACGTTTACATGGAGAATTGGAGCTCAAATCATGTATTATTTGTCAGCGACATAGATAAAACACCTAAAAGTTCCATCCAGAGCTCATGTCATTAATGATGTGGAATTGCTAGTGAATGAACATGAAGGAAAGCTGTTTACACGGGCTTAGTGGTTATGTTGACTGGGAATACCAGCCAGCTAAGAAAAGGAACCGTGTTAAATTCAGCACTTGCCTCTCCCCCTTGTCTGCCCCCCCCAACCCATTATTCCCAGCACAGTGTATGAGCACCAGTGTTGGTCACGTGGTGAAAACCATGCTGCCCATGGCTGCAGAGTTTGGTGTTTTACAGCTGTCAGAGAGGTGTGTGTTCTGAGTCCCGGTTTCCGAGGAAGGGAATTCCGGCTTCCGACTCTCATTGAGCTGGTGGGGTCCTGTGAGAAATGGCAGGCCCGAGGCATAGGTCTGGGGGAGAAGGAATTCTCACGAGAAGGCAGAAGTGTGTTTCCCCGAAGAAGAAGTAGAAGGTGGTGCCCACAGGTTCCCAGAAGGCCAGGTGTCTGCTGGTGTTGTTTTTACACATTCCTGAGGATTTACCACTAATGAATGTCTATTTTAAATCACTTGGCACACCTAACTGGTAATCTTAGGGTTTTTTTTTCTTCCGGTTTCTTGTCAACTACAAGCTTTAATTATAATTATTCTTCGGCAGGCATGTTCTAGCACTTCTTATTCATTTGTCAAATTGAGCTTAACAAAATTATAAAGTCCAAGGAGAGACCCCATCTTGAAGACAACAGAAGGCTGAGCTGTCAGCTCACCTTCACTTTTGTAATCCAGGCCTCGATGCCAGCATTCCTTGGTTCCTTTCAGCTCCTCCCGCATCCCCCGGTGCAGCAGGGGCGGTAAGGCTCCCGGCCCTTCAGTGCTTATTGGAAACGCTGCGCAGGCAAAAGAGTCCAATCCTAACCACAGGGCTCTGGGCATTGACTTCCACATGCTGTGTTTTAAGGCTTGAATTCGTTTTCACCTGGTAACTACCTGGGTGTATTCTGAATCCATTCAAAATAAAGTTCTTGGTCATTCTATGCTTTGCAGAATGTCTTTCCCCACACCTTCTCAGTATCTGTCTCCAACCCTGTCGTTTGCTGGAATTTGGGTTTAAATGAGTAGAATCTGCAGTCCAGCTAGCCACCAGTGATTGTCATTTCCATGGAAACCGTGAAAAGCCTTGCAATTAAAACAACCTACAGGCTGGGGAGAGTAAAAGTATGAAAATGAGTTTGTCTGAGAAGCCAGATTCTCATCCTCCAGATGAAACCTAGAGAGGACAGCTGACTCAGGAGCCTACTTGGACCTGGGATGGTACTTTTCTTGCCTCAGGGGCGGGAGCGCCTTTGCATTCGGTGGCTTGCTAGGTCGGCCTGAGTTGCCCAGAGAACCGTCCTTGTGATTCACTGAGCTCTTTGTGTCCAGCCTTGGAGCAAAAAAGAGTGGGAACAGTCTGCTCTTTGCTCAGACTTGAGTGTGAATCACAAATAAGAAGCCCATTAAAAATGGATGGAATCATAGAATGGTCTTCAGGTGGAAGGAACTTAAAAGTCAGCGAGTCCCAGTCTCCCCTCCGACTTGGGAGCCCCTCTGGGACACTGCCAGCAGAGGTCTCACGTCTCCTGGCAGGGAAGCCAGTCCTCAGGTGGCCTCTCTGGCGTGTTGCTGCAGACAGGCTGGTATTGGAAGGCCTTGTTTGGGTGGACCTTACATCCCTTCCCGTCTCTTCTACCTCTGCTGCCTCTTCTTTTTGGTGCTGAGTAAATTGAGTCTACTTCTCCCATAATTAAGTTGACTTTTTAAATTTTTAAGACTGTTATTGTGTACTCCCAAAGACCTGTTCCCCTGGCTAAGGTCTAAAACCTCCTACCTGTATTTAAAGGCATTCTGAGGGGGAGGCAGGGATTGATTTCCAACACGGATCCTCGGCACTGTCGCTTAGATTTGGTGTGGCTTTTCCTAGCATCATTTGAGTAGGTGCACAGTTGGTTATTGTGTCTCTGTGCTGTGTCGCACCGGGTCTCAGAGTTCAGAGCTGGGATAAATGAGCCCACAAGACTGAATCGGGCTGTGGTCTCTGCAGTCCGGTGAAGGGCGTGGTTGCCTTCTGTAATGTCAGCTCAGAAGTTAGTGAATACACCTGCGTTCCTAAGTGCTTTCACAGTCTCCCCACCCTTCATCTGTGACTGAGTACAGCCTTCGGCCTCTTTCATAGGGTTTAGGTTGTACATTTTCAGACTTCCTAATTCTTCATCTGTGTTCTAGATTAATATCCTATTATTGTTCTTAAGGTGATGCTCCCCCCATCCCAAACAAATAAAAACCTAACTAACAACATACTCTTGTTCAAATGTTCCTACTACCTGAAAATGGGCTAAACCTTAAAACTCCCAGAGTTAGGTGTTGACTCGTGCTGACTGGGAAGTGCTTGGAAGCAAGTACACGGTTTCCACTTGGTAGAAGAGAGTGCAGCCCTGGCTGGGCGTGCTCAGCAAAGCAAATGGTCACCAGTTTGATTCCCAGTCAGGGGACATGCCTGGGTTGTGGGTCAGTCCCCTGTTGGGGCCCATGTGAGAGGCAACTGATCGATGTTTCTCTCTCACGTAGGTGTTTCTTTCCCTCTAAATAAATAAATAAATTTTTTTTAATAAAGTACTGAAGTAAACATTCTTTTCTGTGTCCAAAACAATTAATAGCTGTGTGACCTTCAGCAAGTCACCAGACCTCTCTAGGTTCCATTTTTCTCAAGTATAAAATCTGATGAATACTTTGTATTCTTCCAGGTTCTTGAAAATGCTGTGAAAACAAATTGTTTAATATTTAGACTTTAGAGCCAACTCTACCATGATACTCTGTGGCTATTTTGAGAGTTCAAAAATAATAAGATACGAAAAATATTGGTGATACTGAGTCTTTAAGACTCCTACATATCCAGTTTGAAGATAACAGTAGCTGTTCTCTATAGGAAGGAATAATAAATTTGTACCATGCATTTTAGAGGAAAAATATCTCCTAATTTTTAAGAGTTTTGGGTGATATCGATGTGGTCACATGAATGGAGAAAGGCTTTCCATAAAGAAATGGCATCGTGTGTGGAGAAATGGGATTACCATGGATTCCTTTGGTAGGAGAATGGAAAGGTTGAAACCCGGGAAGTAACCTTTGATTTCTAAATCATTTAAACCCCAGTTCTTAGCTTTGAGGGTGTCAGCCTGGCAGCTCTGTGAAGCTCAAGGGCAGATCTTGACGTGCAGCTTCTGCCTGGAAAACATTCAAGGGCTGTGCCTGGGCCTCGCTGCTGTGTTAGCAGCATCGAGGTTCCCTGTTTCCTGAGAAATGCCGAGGGCTTGACGCCGGGCCTGGTCTGACATCCCCATGGCCAGGGACTAGGATGACCGTTCTTCCTAGGTGGTGGGAGGCGTTTTTCTTTTTTTCCCTTTAAAAAAATTTTTTTACTTTTCAATTGCAGTTTATATTCGGTAGTATTTTGTATTAGTTTCAGGTGTACAGGGGTAGTGCTTTTCTTACACGCCTGCTGTTTACTCCAGACACTTATGTTTGAGGACATGGAAGGCAAAGGTAACTTCCCCATCTTCTCCATACAGGGTCTGAGGGTGGTTTCTTGGGATCATTTCTTTGCTTTATATAGTTTTACTTAAAATACAACTCTATCTAAGACTTGGAAAGAAAGATGTTTTCTGTTTTTCCTTTTTCTTTTTTTTTTGCAGTGTCTCTTGAGTACTGATAACACCAAATGATCAGATGACCTATGCAGTTTTGCTTGGGGAGAGGGGAAGGTCAATTGCAATAGTCTTTTCACGTTGGAGAACTAACCCGGTACCTGGTGCTCTGTTGTGTGTTCTTTTTGGCCCCCAGGGAGTTCTATCCAACATCTCTTCCATCACCGACCTTGGCGGCTTTGACCCGGTCTGGCTCTTCCTTGTGGTGGGAGGAGTGATGTTCATTTTGGGATTTGCAGGCTGCATTGGAGCCCTGCGGGAAAACACTTTCCTTCTCAAATTTGTAAGTATCACACTCTGCTCCCAGGTCGAAAGCTAAACATGTCTATTTTTAGGCAAGAGTGAGCTGTCCTAAGAGCACTGGCCAAAATATGGCCTGGGTAATGCTTTTCTTTTAGGAGAGCTTGCAAGTTCTGCCCCCTGCCCCTGCCTCCTTCATAATGTATGTGCCTCCCCCACCCACGTCATCCTTGGAGGCTTCCTACCTGTATAGCACGACTTTGCATTTCAGTCCTTAAAAGACCTTTAGAACTAAGGTGGTTCTATATATATAGTTTCTTCTTTTAAGTGATTTTTGCTTTTTCTTTTAAGCACATGATTAGTAGAAAATTGTTCAGCTAGCTGGTGTAGAGCAACCAGACGCGAGCACAGTGGCCGTGGCCTGTCCAGATTAAATCTGTTAAGCATAGATTTTGGTGAATATGGAGAAACAGTAGAAGGCAAAGTCTTCCTTTTCATGACCAGCATAATTTTTAGATCCCTTGCAGGGTGTTTGACGCAATCACTGTCTGTATGAATAGATTTGGAGGGGAGTTTGCCTAGGGGGTAGATAGAAATTAAAAACAAAGGTAGAGAATAAAAAGCGAAAACTTTTCCTTTCAAGATTCCTTCCAAAGGAGGACGGAATGGCCTATGCATGCCTGTATGTGTATGTGTGTGTGAACCTCAGTGAATCAAGTCCCATGTTGGGGCTTGAAAAGCCCCATGTGTGGGAAGAAAATTGTATCGTTTCTTGACTTTTTTTTTTTAAGTTTTGAGGAATATTTTAAATGGTCCCCTTTTCTATTTAGTACATACAGTAAAAACTAGGCCTAGGATGGTCTTTTAAATAAGTAGGAAGTCTCAATGATCTGAAGCCATAAGGCCAGGAGAATTGCGGAGGGAAAAATCCAAGAGCTAGGGACAACCCATGTGAAATGGAGCTTTCTTGTCAGCTGAGGACGAAGCCTGGGAGACAGCTTCGCACCTTTGGAAACAGGGAACTCAGCTCATAGGGCCCAGGGCTTGTGGCATTTCGCTGAACGTTTGATAAAGGACTTAATTTGGATGCAGTTTTTGATATATATATTTTGTAACATGCAAAAATTTACCAGGGCAACTAGGAAATGAACTTGCCTAGCCTTTATAAAAGTTAGAACAAAAATCTAATTAAAACCTTTGCATGACTTCTGTCTTGGTTGTGTATATACACACACGTGAGGTAGCTATGATTTTTCTCATTTTTACAGTGAAAACTGTTGTATATACAGCGGTACCTAATAAAGGGAGGGCAGTTGTTTTGTGCTGTAGGATAGGCATTAAGTAATAGTGACAGGATTTTTTTTTTTTTTAGATTGAAGAAAGATCACTTTGAAATTATTGGTACCGCTAGTGATCATGAAGGGCTCTTTAGATTCTATTGCTAGCACACTCACCAAGGGCAGGTAACCTGGAGCTCTGTGGAACCTGAGGGGCTGGGCTGGACGGCCTAGATTTGGGGCCTCACTAAACCTTGGGGTCCTGGAGTTTACCAGGCACTTATTTCTCCCAACCCTCCCCACTCCTCCTGCCCACCCTCCCAGAAGGGCCCTTAGCCCCGCGATAAACACTGTCAGCTATACTGACATTTGGTGTAAAGTGGTACCACCCCACGCCCTTCCCCCGCCCTACCCCACATTCCGAGAGACTGGAGGCTCTTTGGAGGCACGGGTGTGGTCCTACTCATCCTCCCTTCTGCAGAGCCCGCCAGGGCAGGGCCTGATCTGCTACAAGTCATTCATTAGATGTTTGCTGAGTGGATAAATACTTTTTTTTTTTTTAATTTTAAGTAACTGTGTAGTTTCCTTTGTGCCCGTCTCCCATGCAGTTTGCTCTTGGCTGGCTGCTTGGAGCCTGCTTGCTGAACAGAGGCAGCAGCAGCCTGAGCCCCTCTGCCTCAGCCACGCCTGCCCTGCAGCCTTCAGGAGCTCTGCTCAGCAGTGCGGCCCCAGCGTCACCCTTTCTGTCCTTGTCACCAGAGCTCGCCTGCAGTTTATACTCTAGTCCTTTATAGCCTCATTTCTCATAAGCTGAGCAAAAACGTTTGAAAAGGGTAAGAATGTGGGTGTTGGAGGAAGTGGAAAGAGCTATGTGTATGAATAGTATATTGCTATGACTAAGGGGAGGCTCTTCAGAGTGTTCTAAATGGAAGGGAATTTTCTCCAGATGTATGGGCAAGACCACCTTGCCCGTGGTCTCTCTCCTTCCTTTTAAAGCTCTTGTCTACATTAGCCGGAAGCCCCCCAGGGGCTGTATGTCGGTGTTCTTTAAAATGTTCTGAGACTGGTGCTTCACGAAGGAAGGCCCTCAACCCAAAGATTTCATTTTGTTTTCTCGATGGAAATTGTTTTCATGCCACAGTCACCCCCCAACTTCCTCTTTGATCTCTTCACCTAAGATAAACATGTTTGCTGTTTCACCCTGTACAGCAGGTGCAAAGGGAATAAAAGTAGTACCTTAATCCATAGAAGGAATATATTGCATATAAGGTCAAGGCCACAGTAACAAATGACAGGTGATCTCAAAATACTGGGGTAATTTCTTTTTCAGTGTCACGGAAACCTACTAGAGATCAGGGACAGACCATTGTTCAGCATCTGGCAGCACATTAATCAGGAGAAATTCATTAGGCCTTAGTGTGGATCAAATGAGAAATTCCTATTATCCATGTTTGCTTATGAACTTGGTTAATTGCCAAATGGAGCACCGGAGCACCAAAATGTGATTATGAAGTGATTTTTAAAAATCCTTTCTTGAAGTGTAATATTTTATTAATGAAACTTAAGAAATGAAGGTTATCTGCTTTGGCGTGTATAACAACCCAATGTAATTGCAAACCTTTTTAGAAGGAACTATTTAGTTGTATATGATCAAAATAGCCTTTATAACTGTTCTCTGTGTGTATGTCTTTTGCCTTAGTTTTCTGTGTTCCTGGGAATTATTTTCTTCCTGGAGCTCACTGCTGGGGTTCTGGCATTTGTTTTCAAAGACTGGATCAAAGACCAGCTGTATTTCTTCATAAACAACAACATCAGAGCGTACAGGGATGACATTGATTTGCAAAACCTCATAGACTTCACCCAGGAATATGTAAGTTTCTATTTGGTTTATTTTCAAGTTGAAAGCCTTCTGGGAAGGATGACCCCAAAGTACATCCTCCTGACTTCGGCATCTGCCAGCTGGAACCCACCTCTGACTTTCCTGCGTAGTTTTTGGTTTGTTTGCTTATCTACTTATTATTTTCTGACTTGTTCTCTGACTTACATGATTTGTGCCCTAAATGGAAATATCCTATTTTCACTTATCTTAACTTCTGCTGGGAGGAGCAGAGAAGAAAACTCTTGAGCAAGAAGGTTCCAATCACAGTTGCCCTTGGTTGTCAATATTTAAAGAATATTGTTTTGCTCTAGGTTTGACATTGTGTTTGATGTTAAATATGGGTTCTTTCTTGTTCCTTGCCCATTTTTGGTCATCCTCCACACTTCAAAGCTCAGAATAATATATTTATCAGTAAAATATTTGTTCAAAAAGTTCCTAAAGTATACCCATTCAAGTATTATTATAGCACATGTAGTTAAAACCAAAAATTGAGAAACTTCTAAGCTCTGGTGCTCTCTGACAAGTGAAGACCCTGTCCAGTGACCCCTCCCACCCCGGTTTCTGCGCATTCTGTGTGATGGCCCAGCAGTGCAAAGGAAGCAGCAGACTCCCTGTTCCAAAGTGTGAAATGCTAGAGACAGGGCTCAGAGATACAGGTCTTGTGCCCAGATCTGATGAGCAAAGTCACCTTGGGCTAATAGAACCATGACCTATTTCCCCAACAGTAAAGGGGAAATGATAAAAGCTACAGTTTAACTCATGGACATGTTACAGCACTCTAATAAAATGTGCACAGTTTTGTATTAGGCTTAAGGTGTTATGGTCCGAAAAACAGATGGGTGCTTATTGGCGCACAGGGAAGAATTGGATAAGCTGAGCAGACCTGGACAGTGGTGGCCATTACATGAACATAGATGGCAAGACCAGAGAGCACTCGGAAGCCCAGGGGATGAGCTTTCCAGAAAGAGCTGGGGTCCCCTTTGATAAAGAGGGGAGAGGGCCACATCAGCACTCGCCCTGGGGGAGGCACCATGAGTTGTTGGTTTTGTTCGGTGGCAGCAGGGACTGCCTTGGAGTAAGCTGTACCTCGGGCATGAAAGGGGGAGCCTGTTTCATCCGCTCAGCCGACCTCACTGTTTTGTTAGGTGGTGACTGGAGGCAAGCTCACACCTTGCCAAGTATTATTGCTGCCTGCTTTGCGTGGCAGATTTGATGGAGCTTTGCAGGCAAACCTTGAGATGCACACCCCAGGCCCTCAGAGGGCCAGAGCAGTGGAAGGAGCATGCTTAAATACCTTCTCTTGAATTGTCGGCTGCTTTATCTGGCAATACTGCCTTCATGCGATTTTCTTTTTCTACCATGGAGTGTAATGTCTCGAAGTAGCTCTTGATCCTGAGTGTGTTAAAATGGTCAAGGCTTGCTGTTTATGTAGCTGGGAGAAGTAGAGCCAGTGCAGCCCAGGGACACGGTGGCCGGGCACTTGGGGAACAAACAGCCTTTGACTCAGGCCCTCGAAGACCCACAGAATTTAACACCTTGTTTTATTATATTTTAATTAGACAACTGAGTTTTTAAGGTGAAAATGTAAATAAATATATGCTTTTGTTTAAAACAAATTCAGAGTACTAACAGATATATAATGAAAAGTAAGCCTCTGAAACTTTGGGGGATAATGGATATGTCCATAGTTTGATTATAGTGATAGTGTCACGATGTATGCATGTGCGAAAAATTATAAAGTTATACACTTCAAATATGTGCATTTTATTGTATGTTAGTGGTACCTCAACAAATCGGATCCAGAAAACCCCTTGAAGGTGTAGAGATCAAAATTGTAACACAGGGAGTCTCTGGCTCTCCCCCCACAGCCCCAGTTGCCTCTTTCAGACACTGCCGTTCAGTGTCTCATTTGCCCTTCGAGAACGTTCCTGCTTGTGCTCCAGCCAAACCCGCCTTGTTCCAGCGGAGCCCTGCTGTCCAGCGCCTGCTCTGCCCTCCCCTGCCCGACACCGTGGGTCTCATCCCTCTTTTAAATCACGTGCCAACACATCCTTGCAAACCCTCAGCCTTCATTAATTTGGAAGCTTTTACAGGGGCTGTGTAGGTTCAGTTGGGTTTAAAAATAAATTCTGAGACAGGAGCGAGGGTGAGAACTGGCAGGAGTGGGGTGTCGGTGCCTGGGCGGGTGTGCGTGTAGGCGCCGGGTGGCCTCCACGTCGAGATGTTCTAATTCTCTCCTGTTTGCTCTAGTGGCAGTGCTGTGGGGCTTTTGGAGCTGATGATTGGAACCTAAATATTTACTTCAATTGCACAGATTCCAATGCAAGTCGGGAGCGATGCGGCGTGCCATTCTCTTGCTGTACTAAGGACCCCGCGGTAAGTGGACGCCAGCACATTGCTTCCCTGCCCTGCGCAGCACACAGGATGGTGTGTGTAGAACACAGAGATCTTTTTCTTAAAACCTCTTCTTGCCCGCTTGGCCCTAATTGTAGCTCCTGCAGGGGTTCTAGTGCTCAGTTCTTCCCCATAGGAGTAATAATTGCTGGTATTAATTTAGCAGTGCATGCTGGTTCCTATTCTAAGCCCTTTTGTGCCTCGGCTCACTGAAGTTCAGAACATTCCTACTGGCATACACCGCCGTTACCTTCCCTTTTGGGGTGAGCTCACGGCCCATGGAGTGTAAGGAAACTCTCCCAAGCTCGCACTGCGAGCAAGTGTTGGGCTGAGCTCCAGACCAGACAGCCGGCCCGCGTGGCCTGCTCCTTCTCCATGAGGAGGGCAGGCTCACCTGAGAGCGCTCTGCATGGGTTTGGGGTCAGTAGCCCTTTTCTCCCTGACTTAGTTCTGGGGAATATGGGCGAGTTTTAGACAAGACAGGGCCAGAACGCTATGTGGGGAGACCGCAGCTGCCCAGACTGCCTGTTGTAATGACCACAGTTAATTACAGTTTTGTGTGTGTGTGTAATTGTCTTACCATGGACTTGATTGTATTATTTTGGGTCCAGTTAGGTGCCTGCTATATAGAATGACTTATAGTCTCTTATTGTAAGTTAAAAACCAGAAGTGAGTGTTGGAATGACAAATGCAGTTGTTCCTGCACTTATCCCTTCTGAACTTTGGGGACTCTCTCTGGCCTGTCAGTCCCCAGGTGTCCACTCTCAGAGCCGCCCTTCCCCCACGAAGGAGATCCGAGTGGGCGCTGATGAGTTCAGTACCATTTCCCCCTGTAAGGTAGAAGGAGTGGGGCTCTTTAAAAGGGGCCGTGGTCTAGGGTAGAAAAGCAGAAGCTCCCTGCAGGCCACCCATTGCAGGAGGGAGAGGGGTCAGCCTGGGCTGTACTCTTGCTCCCACGGAGACTGAGAGTCAGTGAGGACTGTGCTTCCTGCTCTGGGACCTTGCCAGGACAGCTAACATTTCCCACTGGTCTGTTCATCCCGTCTCTCGAGTAGGGCCAGAAGGCAGGAGTGCCCAGCACAGGGCGCCCAGTCCGGCCGCCTGGTGCTGGCCAGTGGATACAAACTGGGCTCTGTCTCCAGTTCTTCCCTGTGTTAGTCTCCGTCAGATGAATTCTGAAGATTCTTAGAAGGCATTGTGCCTCCCCTTTCAACTACAGATCCTCTGCATAGAGATAGCTTATCCCATAAATGCTAAGCTGATAAATTCCACCCATGCCCTGCAGAGGGGAAAAAATAAACTTGAAAGAGGAGAACCCACATTTCTGATCAGGCCTGTCAGATGTCAGAACCCCTGTCCAGGTGATATGTGCTTAGGGGATCGTTTTATGTTAAATGAAGTAATGTATTCCCATTGAAACCCACTTAAGTAATACAGAAACATATAGATTAAAAAAGTAGAAGTCCCCCCCAAGAAAGCAAAAATGAAGATAGTCATTGTATCCTTCAACCACGGTTTATCTGTGTCTTTGTTCCCTGAAGTCCATAAGCTTATTGAGGTTTATCACCTCCGAATCATGAACCTCCCACATGATAGGCTTGCTCCCCTTTCTGCTATTTCGTGAGCCTCACTTTTCCTCATTTGGAAAAGAGGGCGGATTTTAATACCAACGTCTGAGGATTGTTACAGTAATTACATGGGTAATGAACAGAAGAGTTCAACAAGGCGCCTGGTCTATCCGCATGCCCAAACACTCAATCTGTCACCGGCCTTTAAGGGGGGTCTCCCGCTGACTCCTCCGTGGGCTCTCTAACAGGCATCGGTTTCACTGTTGTTTTCTCTCTCCACCAGGAAGATGTCATCAACACTCAGTGTGGCTATGATGCCAGGCAGAAACCAGTAAGTGGAATACCACCTTGTCTGTTAGCACAAAGGGTGTTGGAGGAGCTTGTGAACTTGCCTGGTGATGCTGTGCTTTCCTCTTCCCTTGTGAAGGAAGTTGATCAGCAGATCGTAATCTACACGAAAGGCTGTGTGCCCCAGTTTGAGAAGTGGCTGCAGGACAATTTGACCATCGTGGCTGGTATATTCATAGGCATCGCACTGCTGCAGGTGAGAAGACAGGGCTCCTTTCTGGGTGCCACAGGGAAACGATGGCCTGGGAGAACCCTTGCTAGGACAGGAGCTTTGCTTAATCACCTTAGTGCCACAGTTGTTAAGACACAATTGGAGGGGCTGGAAACAGGCCTGAATTATTCGGTTTGTATTTTATTAAAGCTCTGATTCAACCTTTTTTTCTTTTGAACATGGAGCAATTGACTGGGTCAGTAGCTGCCTGTGTACATTCCAGCATTTCCCTGGGCTCAGTAATGCTGCCTGACCGCTGGGCAGACAGGGACGGTCGAAAGTAGATCCAAGTAGCATTGAGTTTTTCCGATTTTCAAAGACATGCGGCGCCCCTCCCGTCCCTGCGCCACCTCCCCGCATGCTAGTGAGGGAAAGAAGTGCCCACTTCCCTCCCGGGCAGTCCGGAGGGCTAGGCTTTTTCATCATGTGGGGATGTGGTACTTTTCTTGGAGCACAAATAGGGTGCAGTGGTTGCGAGAAATTAAAGAAGACCTAAATAAATGGGAAGCCATTCCTTATTCACAGATCAAAAGGCTCACTGTTGTTAAGGTGGCCATACTCTTCAAATTGCCCTGCAGATTCAGTGCGATCTGCACCAAAATTCCAACTGCCTCCCCCTCTTTTTTTTCCCTAAGAATGGACAGGCTGATCCCAAAATTCATATGGAAATGCAAGGGATCCAGAATAGCAAAACAAACTTGAAAAAGAGCAAAGTTGGAGAATTCACACTTCTCAATTCCAGACTTACTTCAAAGCTACGGTAATCAAGATAGTGCATACAGGCATAAGGTTGGACATAAAAATTAATGGAATAGAATAGAAAGTCCAGAAATAAACCCGTGCATCCATGACCAGTTGATTTTTGACAGGTGAACTAAGACCATTCCCTAGGGAAAGAATTGTCTTTCAGCAAATGGTACTGGACCAACTGAATGTCTGTATGTAAAACAATGAATTTGAACTCTTACCTCACACCATATACAAAAATGAACACAAATAGGTCAAAGACCGAAATATAAGAGCTAAAACTATAAAACTCATAGGAGAAAGTATAGGTGTAACTCTTCGTGACTATGGATTAGGCAGTATTTCTTAGACATGACACCAAAAACACAAGTAACCAAAGAAATAGTAGGTAATTGAACTTCATCAAAATCAAAAACTTCTGTGATGAAAGTACTATCAAGAAAATGAAATTACAGCCCGTAAAATGGGAGAAAATATTTACAAATCATTATATCTGATAAGGATCCAATATCTATAATATATAAAGAACAACTCAACAAATAGACAAACCCAGTTTAAAGATTGAAAAACTTTGAATAGACGTGTCTCTGAAGCAGACACAACAGCTAGTAAGCACGTGAAAAGACGCTCCTCGCTGTTGGTTTTGGGGAACCTCATCGGAAGCCCAGCGATGGGCCATGGCGCACACGCTGGGACGGAAACACAGCCGACTCGGGAGCAGCGGTTGGAGTGGTGCAGGCCTCGTCACAAGCACGTTTTTCCCAACTGCCCACAGTTTGGTTGACGTCCGTGGCTCAGCTGACTTGATTTGTTCAAGGTTGAACTCCATGGTTGGGAATCTGAGTATGCGGAGAACTGGCTGTAATTATACGCAGGTTTTGGACTGTGCAGGGTGTCAGCACCCCTAATCCCCATGTCGCTCAAGGGTCAACTGCCACTGAAGAGCGAGATAATAACAAGAGTTGTCGAGGATGCGGAAAAATGGGAACCCTTGCACGCTGCTGAAGGGAATGAAAATGGTGCAGCCTCTGGAAAACAATTTGGCAATTCCTCAGAAAACTAAACAGTTACCATATGACCCAGCAATTCTATTCTGGGGTATGTACCCAAGAGAATTGAAAACATATGTTTGCCCAAAAACTTGTACACAGATGTTTATAGTAGCACTATGCATAATAGCCGAAAAGTGGGAACACTGCGAATGTTCGTCACGTGATGAATGAATGGATAAACAAAATGCGGTTTGTCGACTCAGTGGAATATTACTCAAACCATCACAAGGTTTGAACTACTGGCACATGCTACAACGTTGGTGAGCCTTGAAAACACTTTGCTGTGTGAGACCAGACTGACACAAAAGGCCAGGCATTATATGATTCCATCGGTATGAAATGTCCAGAGTGGGTAGATCCTTAGACGGGAAGTGGGTTAGTGGCTGCCAGGGCTGTGGAGACTGGAGGGGGTGGGAATCCCTGCTAATGGGCACAGTTTCCTTTTGGGGTGATACAATGTTTCGAAGTCAGATAGTGGTCGTAGTTGCACATCCTTGTGTATAGACTGAAAACCACTGAGTAAATGCGCTTTAAGAGGTTGGATTTTACAGTATGTGAATTGTATGTCCATTTAAAAAAGCAAAGATAAGAAAAATGGGATTCATTGGCCAAGGCAAAACCTAATGAAGTTCAGAGTTTCACTGATTCTTTTTCTTCCTTGCTTAGATTTTTGGCATATGCCTGGCCCAGAATTTGGTCAGCGACATTGAAGCTGTCAGGGCCAGCTGGTAGAGCAGAGGCCCTGCCACAGCCGCTGCAAGACACTGGATGACCCAGCCTTCTGGGCCCTCCGCGTGCCCAGCCAAATCCACGCTGCATGGACCCTGTCACAGAGGCATCGCGCCGTCCCGCCTGACGGAGCTGCCGAGAACTCGTGGTGGGGGGTAAAGCTGGGAAATGCTGCTCACTGACAGAATTAAAAAAAAAAACAGTATGAAAGTCGTCACGCCGTGAATCTCTGCTGTAGCCATGAATTGATGGATGGTTGGATACTTACCAAAACCAGAACAAAAGGGAGGGTGAGGGACACAGGTATGCTTGAGTGTGTGGGAAATGGCCCAGCTCTCCACATCGGAGGGGGAGGGGGCAGCTTTGCTCTTCCTCCCCCCTCGAGGGGACTGCCTGCTGCTCCACGGCCTAAGAAGTGCTCCTTTTCTAAAACTCAGCCCCTTTCCTGGGAGGGTTGGGGCCTGGCCCCCCTTCACTGCACAGCTCAAGGAGCTGCGACAACTCTCATCCCAAGAAGAAAGCAGCGTGTCTTTAAGGTCAGACTCTGCAATCACATTAACGAGTAACTTGGGGCCACATTCGGTCTCCTTGTAAGAGAAGTGTATTTCACACGTACTGAGCGAGGACGTGGGAACGCTTCATGATGCTGAGTGTTAGCAGGGCAGCTCTTTTTTCTAAGTAGGCCTGTGCTTTATTGATCAATGAGGTCCAAGAAGAAAATGAGGTTCACGATGAGGTATAGTTAAATACTCCCACCCCTCAGCCCACCCAATTAGGTGTTGGATTCTTTGGAAACTCTGGAATACTTTGGGGTGTTGGCTCTTTTTTTCAGGGGGGTCTCCCAAAGTGAAAGCTACAATTTCTCTTAAATTTTGAAGTGTTTTCTCACAGGCTTGAATATTAATTTTTTTGTGTAATCTTCTTGCATGACCTGTGAATCTGAATCCACCAGGTACTCTTTCTGCCATCTTTCCTACCCCATTTGTAGATGGGATTTGGTCCACATTTATTTGATAGGTTCATGGACTTGTGAGGCATGGCAAGTTCTGCCTGGCTGGGAAGGAACCAGCTGGACCGTTGCAGATGCTTCCATGGACTCAACTCTCCCTTAACTGTATTGGTCGTTGTGGCCTCTTCTGCATCCTGCCCCTCCTTCTCTTCGAATGGAATTAAACCTCATTCCAAAACAATGTGGACGCAATCAGAAAGCCTCTAGTGAGATTTTTTTTCTTCTGGTTTTAATTTTCGTTTATTAAAAAAAAAAGTAAGAGTGCACGGGCAGAGCTCCTTCTGTTCTCTCAGTGCAGATTAGCCGTCAGGACGGTGACAAAGCACAAATACTGCGGAGGGGAGAACATCGATGGGACAAGCGCTCTGTGTCG
The DNA here is from genome assembly GCA_004026765.1 of Micronycteris hirsuta. Lineage (NCBI taxonomy): Eukaryota > Metazoa > Chordata > Mammalia > Chiroptera > Phyllostomidae > Micronycteris > Micronycteris hirsuta. Next base: position 52,775 of record PVJI01001554.1, on the reverse strand, counting down.
CAGGCGGGAGACCACCTCCAGGCGCTGCCACCCACCCCTGCCCCAGTGGGTGGGGTGAGTTTTGCACCCAGATTTTAATCCAGCCGTTGTCTACCAGGATGTCATTCTCCTAGGGCAGCAGACGCTGGTCTGTGGAACGCTGGGAAAACAACAGGCATATTTCATGGTGAAGACACATTTGCCAACAACACATTACTGGGCAGCCAGTCAGCATACTTTGTGAAAATTTAGCAAGGTTTTCCACCTCAGCCCCGTGTTGCTTCCCTGGGGCGATGAATGTGTTGATCCACTCAGAGGAAGGACAACATTCTTTGAAAACCTAGTCTCCAGAGTTTGGGTGTGTATGACTCTGCATGTGCGTGCGTTTGCGTCTCTGTGTAAACAGAAGTGTTCACCCCATCCTTCAGCTGGAAGTTTGTGTTATTTCCTCTCCGCCCACCACAGCTGTCCCTCTGTAGTGCCATGCCAGCACAGGCGAGCCCTACGCTCTCCGATGGGCGCACTTGTCTTTTCGATTTAGTACCTCACTCTCCAGGGAGCTCCATCCGACCCGTTGACTCAGAACCAGGCAACATTCCCGCCCTTTGGCACATCCAGTCAAAGGCCAAGTGAAGTCCAAGTGAGTTTAAAATTTTAATGAATCACCCTTTATTTTTTACACTTGGGAGTGGTTGTAATAAAGGCTGTCATTAATAAACTTGGTTCTACCTTACATGGAGTTATGTCTTCTTTATTTCTTCTCTCTTGGAATTGAAAAATTCTCAAATGCAGTTTTTCTCAAACTTCAGTGTGTGTCAGCATCGTGGGGTGGCTTGTTAAAACAGATCACTGTGTCTGCCCCAGCCCCAGAATTCCTCATTCAGTAGTTCTGGGGTCGTGGGGGGGTGGGTTGAGAATGTGCGGTTTTGACCTGTTCTCAGGTGACTCTGTCACTGTGTGTTTTGGAAGCACAATTTGAGAAGCACTGTTCTGGTCTGATTCTCTAAGGGGGACAGGGAAAGGGAAGATTTGTGATTGGGAGGGACAGGGAGAGGGAACATTTGTGATTGGGGGGGAAAGGTCTCTTGGTGCTACTAGATGCTGACTAATGAGAGACAAGGGCAGAGCTGGGTGTGCAGGATCTGTGTTCCTAAGGATATTGTCTACCGGTCATGATCAGCCAGGGACCATGTAGATTACAGACTATCAGGCCTTGCCCCTGGCAATTCTACAGTGAGGGAGCTGGGGCCTATATTTTTAAGAAGGTCCTGTGTTGCCCTGGCTGGTATAGCTCAGTGGATTGAGTGCGGGCTGGGAACCAGAGGGTCCCGGTTCGATTCCCTGTCAGGGCACATGCCTGGGTTGCGGGCCGGGTCCCCAGTGAGGGCCATGTGAGAGGCAACCATACATTGCTGTTTCTCTCCCTCTCTGTCACCCTCCCTTCCCCTCTCTCTAAAATAAATAAATAAAATAAAATAAAATAAAAGAAGGTCCTGTTGAAAATGTAATGCACAGTGAGAATTAGGACTCCTGAGCCTACCTAATTCTTGGTAATATTCACAACCTTTTTCTGAGAAAATAATTTCCTATAGTCTCTTAGAGCAGGAATCTTAACAACCAATTTGAGAAATACCAACTTAATTTTCATTTTGAGTTATCACTGTAGAAGAAGACTTAATACTTTTAAAGAGAAGTGTTAAAGATGGTCTTTAAAGATTAAATGAGAACAAAATTTTAAGGTTCATACTGTATTCTCAGACCCTGACACTGTGCCAAGACTTATTTGAAAAACATTTTGTCTCATTCCCCTGGATGTTTGAGACCAAAATGTTATTTTGACTTTAGGGGAACTTTATCAGTGGTAATGAGAGATCACTAATATCCCTGTTTCTTGAGTTTTCTTAGCTGTGCTGTAGATATTTTATACTCATGAGGTAATTTGTCCTCATTGCTCTCGGCAAACTCGAGGCCAACAGGGGAGAAACATTACAGCTCAGCAGTAAAAGGATGCTTTGTCCACAAAATTTGGAACTTACAGGAAGTTTCTGCTGTGTTTAGAAGGTAGACTTGGAGGATGATTATTCAGTTTCTCTGTATCTGTATTGTTGGACCGGTTACCACAGACATCAGTGCTTCCATGATTTAAGAATATCTAATAGCGTTTTAAACAATGAGCACAGGAATTACAAAGTAGAATTTTGCATCATGAAACACTTGGAAAAATTCTCTACTTTGATTTCTTCTTTCTACCAAGGAACAAACCTCTACTTCCAGCTTTCGTCCTGCTGCAGGTCCTCCCAGTCATTCTTCTCTCAAGGGGTTTCTGAAAAGTGTCTCTTGGCTTTTTCTCATTCTCAGTCATGCCGTGTGTTTGTGTGGGCAGGAGTGGAATGGCTCTGCAGTTTGGTGGAGCTCCTCAGGGTCTGTTTCCAGCTGGCTTGGACCAGAGCCCTGGGAAGCTGGTGGGCAGAACACCGCGGAGTTGGAGCCCAGCAATCTGTCGGGCCCTCCCCAGCACTCAGCCATTGATTCGACGAAGCCCTGTTTCTCTAGGGCAATCCTGTTTAGACCTCCAAAGAAGAACTGGGAGCCTCTCCAGCGCGCTCTAGCCAGGCCGTGGGGCTGTTTCTAGGTGCTGCCCTCTCAGGAGTGAGAAGCCTAGTTTTGGAATGAGAAGGAAAACGTGGTGTTTGCCTAGAAATAGATTCACTGAGCCTTGTCATGGTGACATAGATTTATACGTGATAGCAAACAAGACGAATGTACCTGGGTGGGGGTAGGAGGCAGAGAAAAGAATCTGAACTCCGAAAAGAGGGGCCGAAGCCAACTTTAGGCTTACTTGCGCCTTTCTTTTTGGAAGAGTTTGTGACAAAAGTAGAGTTGATAAAATTACAGTTTTAGGACTTACTTATTTTGAGAAATTAAATACAGCTTCCTGTGGTGTGTTCATGTAGCTTGACACCTGATGAGAGGATGCTTGAGTTAGTCCACTCCTGGTACCCTTGAACCCAAACCAAACTCGGCAGGACCTGCACTGGGCAGTGCAGCTTATTCCTCCATTACTAGGGGGCTCCCAACTGAAGAAAACCTGTAGGAAGAGCAGGTGAGTTCATGGGCTTTACACTTTATTTATATTTATTTATTTATTTATTTATTTAGTGCAAACAAGATAACGCTTCCCATATTGTTGCCCTTCATTGAATGTGTAGTTGCATTATATGTGGGAGAAGGACAACTTTTTAAATCTGGGGTTTATCGTGCATCAGATTTTGCTTTGCAGAGCAGCTGGTTTAACAGGAACGTTTTCATGGCCTGCCCTCTAGTGGTGATCATGTGGGACAACTGACTGGAGCTGGCATAGTTTCTGCAGGTGCTCACACTTTGCAGAAACTTGAAGCAAGGGAGGGAGGTGGTCTTGGCTGGGGTGAAGGGGGAGTGGTTGGGAGGGAATGCAGACAACTGTAATTGAGCAACAATAAAGTAATTTAAAAAAACAGACAAACTAAAAAAACGAAAAAAACTTGAAGGCTACACTTGTACAGTTGTTCCGTTAAATGCTTAGGGTGGGTAGGCGTTTTATTCCTCTTACACACTCTTGAAAATAACGTAGCTTATTTGGGAGCGATAGGGAGCAGGTGGTTTAACTTGCTTCACCACCTACATCCTGCTCTTGCTGCCAGGACTTTGAAGGGCACTGTGCTCCTGCCTAGACTCACACAGTTTATAGAAGAGTGGGGATGGTGTCAAACTGCTCATTTGTCAGGGAGGTGACTCTTCCGAAACAATGAATAGAATGTTCCATCTACTTCCTCTAAAAGCTCCTGTGTGGATCACCTGGAGTTTGCTTTGATCTGAGAATTTGCAACCTTGATTGTGAAGGTGGTGAAGACTGATAGGGTGTGGGGGTGGCTTGGACTGCTGGCTGTAACCTGTGATTTAGGAGGGGGTTGTGGCATCTTCACATGTTGAAGATCCAAAAATTCATATGCTGAAGTCCTAACCCCAATACATCAGAATGTGACTGTATTTGGAAATGGGGTTGTTGCAAATGTAATCAATTAGGTAAGATGAAGGCCTAGCCAGTACAACCAGTGCTCAGATAAGGAAACTTTGGACACAGAGACACACAGGGAGAACGCCCTGTGAGCAGGAAGGCAGAAGTCGAGGGATACGTCTATTGACCACGGGAGACCAAAAAAACTTGCCAGCAAACCACCAGAGTCTAGGGGGCGTGGAACCTGTTCTCCCTCAGAGCCTCCAGAAGGAACCAACTCTGCAGACACCTAGACTTCAGACTTCACCTTCGGAATTGTGAGACAGTAAGTTTCTGTGGTTAAGCCTCCCTCTTACTCTGAGGTACTGTGCTGCGGCCGTCATAGGAAGCTGACACAGAGTTTGGTGCTCTGTTGCTGGTTTCCAGGCTGGAAATGGTAGGACTGCTCTGAGCTCCATATGCTCCTTTTTGCTGGAAGGACAAGCGTGTTTGTGCTCCTTCCTGTCTGAATGGGTGTGCCTGGGTGTGGCTTGGGATACACTCTGTATTTGGTTTAAGCTCTTGAAAACAGCCTTGGCACCCTTTACAGTCTATTTATTGGAACTCGGTGATCTTAAATGCAACTTGTTAGAGCGATTAAAATCTTATAAATAGCTATACTTCCATGGTGTGTGCTTTGTTTTAGTCTTGTTACTTTGTGACTAGTTCACGACTCCCTACTGCCAGGGTGAGTGCTGTGTCTATCCCTTGAGATAACAGCTGTCACTTACTGCAAGTTTGCTGTGTTCCAGGCACTGAGCTGAGAGCACTCTCCATGCACTTTCGGGGAAATGTAAACTAAGGAGAGACAAGCCCACCTGGAAAATTTAGACTTCATCAGGAGCTAAACTCTTCCTCGGTGGGGCTGACCGAGACAAAAGAACACAGGGAAAGGAAGAAGGCCTCAAGAACCAGCAGCTCCAAGGGGAGCAGCGGGAGACATTCCAGGGCAGGGGTGAGAAGGTGAGTGCTGCTGGGGTGCAGGGAGGCCCCAGGACTTCCAGGCTGCAGGAGTGGGGAAAAGTGCTGAGAAGCAGCAAGAAGGTCAAGGACAGAAAGTCCTGGAATTGTAGCCCAGGCCCAAGCATATGCCAGGCACTGAAAAACTTGCTGAGTGATGAGGGTTGGTAATTGAGGTGAAGAGCAGCCACCTCATTCTGAATGAAGAGGTGACTGATGCCAAGTAGAACTTTTGGTAAAGCTGGACACCGTGCAGTTACAAAATCCGTGCCATGTGATGGGAATATTTTTAAGAATCACTCCAAAAAATTTGCCAGAATTGCTCCTCAAGGCATTTTGTGGAAGGCAAATTAGCACTCACTCCACATCCTCCCAAAAAGTCACATAATTTTACAAACTTGCAAATCAAATGGCCTTAAAGCCCTGGGGGGCAACAGGACATCTTTCCTTCTTGCTCTGAAACGCAAGGGTTTCCTCCATCCTGTTTCACTATCCCTGTGGAATTTCTGTGACCTGGGAGCTGGCAGGGAGGTCACCACCATGTTGCCACAAGGGACCCTGCATCGAAGCAGGTGGAGGTTCTGTCAGGCCCAAGCCAGGCCCCTGCCCTAGAGCAGTGGTTCTCAGCAACGAAGAGATGCATCCTAGGATCACCCAGGGACATCAAAACCAAACAAAAACACACATGCAGCCCTTTCTCACTCCCTTTTTAAGGTCCCAGATTATCTTAATGAGCCACCAGAGTTTCCACACTTTAATGTATGTGAATGCTGGGTCTGACTTAGCAGATCTTGAGTGGGGCTGGAGAGTCCACAGCTCTTGTAGGCCCCCAGGCACTGATGTCACCTGCAGACCACATTTTGAAAAGCGAAGACCCCCTATGAGGAGCTGCACTCGCTCCCCATCACCTAGAGTGTGACAGTAGGAATAAGAAGATGGTTCTCAAGGGTGTGTAGGGCCTTTTGGGAGGAATCCCTCAGGCCTCTGTGCTTGCGCTCTAACTTGGAATGCTTCCCTCGGAAGGCTTCCTTGAGCAGTTGCTACTGTTGGCCCTCAACACATGGCTTTTGAGTCTCATGTACAATGTATCAAACATTCTACTCACGTGGTAGGGTGAGAGGGAAGTATTTCATCAAATACAAAAATAAGACCAGGCTTGTACCGCCATGGTGCGGATCAAAGACTTTGCGAGGCGCTGATTCCGTTGCTGGCCGTCCGGGGAAGAGGTGGAGTCCAACGGAGCGTTGAAACACGCGCTGCAATGAACGCTCTCTATGAAGACTCAAGAGCCTGGTCCCTTGTTAAGCCTGAAGGATATTGTTTAAAAAAAAACAAAACAAAATTCAACTGAATAAAATTTAAAGATCTTAATTGGCTTTGTTCAACAATTCAGGAATCAGGCAATACTCCGGCTTGCAGACAGAAAGGAGCTCAGGAGATATACAAAATGAGACTTTTATGGGCAGAAGGGAACCCCACAAGGAGTTATACTAGAAAAAGTGGATTGGTTGTGTCCCGGTCACTTTCCTTTAGGGCATGGCAGGGTCTGTCAGGCAGATGACCTTACTGGTGCTGATCTGCAGATTCCTGACTGGCTGGTTTAATATTAAGTCTTGGTTTGGCCACATTGGGCTTAGCATATTGGGCCTATTGTCTTGTTTTTAACACTGTGAAAAAGCTCTTCAGGTTGGTTTTAGAAAAAAGGAAACCCATTTGTGGAAAAGTCAGAAAGTCCCAGGTTGTGACTGTGCCGATTAATTAGAGCTTGGCCACTGCTCATGGTGGCCTTCAATAGGTCCCTGTCTCCCTCCCGTCTTCAGTGTCCTCCTTACAAGATGGAAATGGTAACAGTAGCCCACGGGACAAAGAACGTGGAAGCACTGTCTTTGCCCACACACCATTCGTGCTCGGGCCTCGCCTGAACCGGCTTTCTCAGGGAGGCCCCGCCAGAACTCTGGTCGCCCCCTCCACCCGACCACGGCATGCTTTCTTTTGAAGAACTTGTCATACCCGAACTAACTTGAGCGGTACTTTTTTTCCATGAAATTAGCCTGTATCATTGACCTCTACGTCTCCAGCGCCCAGATGTTCGCGAGGCTGCTGCCTGGAGCGTGTCACGGGAGGGTGAGAGGGACTTTGTTTCTGGCTAGACGGTGTATGCTCGCCTAAAGGGTGGACGTTTATTCTGTAAGATGGGTCTGTGTTTCCTTGTAAGATTTTTTTCAAAGATAAACTGACTCCCCCTGGCCAGTGTGGCTCAGTTGGTTGGGTGTGACCCCGCAAAGTGCAGGGTCACCGCTCTGATTCCGGGTCAGGGCGCAGGCCAGGCGGGAGGAGCCTGCTAGAGAGGCAACTGATCGATGTTTCTCTCTTACATCTATATTTCTCTCTCTCTCTTTTTCTCCCTTCCTTCCTCTCTCTCTAAAAATAAATAAATAAAAGATTAAAAACAAACAAAAAGATGACCTGGCTCTGGCAACTGCCATCTGGCCCAGGATGAGCTCAGCCTGTGTCCTGAACAGCAGGTCCTAACCTCCGGAGGCCCCTTCCTCTGGTCTCCAGTCCTGTGGAAGCATCACACTGGGAAGGCAAATGAATGGGGGTGAGGATTAAGCCTTGGAAGAAATTATTTGCTAATAAATTCTAAGTGTCTCCCAGGCTTGAAGGATTTCCAAACCAATCGTTTTTTGAAATAGCTGTGTTACCAGGAGGTGGGATCAAATTAAGCTGAGAAAAACTTGTGACTCTCATGAGTTTAGGTTCAAACAGTATTGCAAGTGTACATTCTGGACTGGATGGCCCCCTCTTCAGCTGTCCTGCAGGGGAAAGGGGACCAACCTTCCCCAAATAAGAGGAAGTTGTAGCCAGCCCACAGAAAGACTGCAAGGCACACGTGGACACGTGGTAAGCTGCTGAGGAGGCTCTGAGCCTCCTAGGGCACCGCCACCCACTTCGCCGTCTCCGGAAGCTCGGAGCCCCAAACCGTCAGCCTGACTCTGCTGTGTCTGTGCTTTTCCTCAGAGTGACGGGGCAGGGTGGGGGCAGGTAGTTGTGTCTGGGGTTGTGCCCAGTAAGAATGGGCAAACATGGGGGTTTCCAGATGATTTCTGCAGAGGATCTGTCATGCAGAATAATTCGTCCAGGTAGTTTAGGGTGACAAAAGGCAGATGCCTACCCCAGACCGTAGCTGGAGTGGAGCAGTGGTGGCAAGTAATAATTGATCCCTGGGCCAGAAATCAGTGGCCTCGAAAATAATGGGGATTATTGATGCAGTGAATGGCCACCTGCGTGTCCAAATAGGATGATGACCTTTCCGTTGGCTAAGTCAGGCTGTCTCCGAGGACTTTAAGGAAAGTTTAATTGCCCTTGGTTCTAATAGGTCATTACTTTCCACCCTGGTTCCAGATTAGAATCACCTTCCGGGCTTCAGACAATTCAGATGTCCAGGCTCCAGCTCCAGAGAGTTGATGCCCTAAGTTTTGAGTAAAGCATACCTTTTACTTTTTTTTTTTTTTTTAAAGGGACCTGTTCCTGTGTCTCCTTGGGACCTTGATGTGCCACAGGGATGTGTGGGTGTAGGACGTGCTCAGTGCAGGAAGCACTGCGGGCCGAGGGGCTCAGGTTGTTTTCGGAGCATCTCCTGTAGTCCAGGCTCGGCTGGAACCAGGACCTGTGCACAGCCATCTCCTCTTCCAGATCCCCTCAGCCCCTCGACCCCAGCGCAGCAAAGCCAGCTCACTGTTCTTTTACAGGAGCCGCCTGTGTTCTTCCTCTCAGTAAACACCCCCGTTGTCTTCTGCCTGGTCACCGACTCGGACACTTCAGAATCGCCTTTGCACCCTTTTCTGTCGATCTAACCCTAGTTGAAGCATGAAGAACTGTGAGGGCTCCGAGGCTTTACCCTCCTTGCAAGCTCACGACTTATCCTGCCTCAGTTTTACCAGTGCCAAGAGGAAACATAAGACTCCTGGGTCAGAGATGAAGGACTTTATTACAGCCCTGCAGGGGCATGAGTTTCATGTCTGTAATAGCGCCCCCAGCCCCAGAGGGAACGGTGACTCAGATGGATACTGTACATGCAGTGGGTGTGCACCTCCTCACCCTCTCATGGACACTCAGCTTAGGAAACCCACCTTGGCCACTGAGGGGGGACCTTCTTCCTATTATCCTCTGCCGGGAAGGGGCAGTGCTGTCTCTCACAGGGGCTTTTGTTATAAAAACATCCTTGAAGAGATAGTTGGAGACAAAAGTGGTCTCTGCACAGAAGTATAAAAAACATGAGGCACCCATGGAGAATTCTCCCCCAACATACAGAACTCATCACAACGATCTATTAATCTCTTTGCCATTTCTCTCTCTCTCTCTCTCTCTGGAACAAAACATAAGGCAAACATTCCAGTCCTCTATTTAAAAGTTTTGGTTTTCCATTACATAATAAAGAAGTTGAAATGTCTAAGGCCCCCCGCCCCCGCTGTCTCGTCTGCTTTATGTTGCTCACCTTACCTCTCGCTTCCACCCTCTCTGGTAAGTGCCCCCGCCCCAGGCCGCTTGGAGAGCTGTGTCCTCTCTCTTCAGAACCCCATGAACTCCGTTTATACCTCGGCTAACTCTTGAACTTGTTTGCTTAATATGAGGATTCACATGCTTCCTGTCTCCTCCCCCAAGGGCCCATGTCTACTTTCTCATCTCCCCACGGCCCAGCGTGGTGTCTGACGTCCGCAGTTGGTGCTCGGGGGACCTGTGCTGTGAGGGGGGCAGCTGGGCAGTGAGGCAGACTGTCGGTTGTGTTCGTTCTTCTGCAGTGTGAGGGTTGAAGCTGGTAGCCCCAGTTGTTTTAATCCTTTGGCCTTTGTTTTCATGAGTTCTGAGGCCCAGGCTTGTAAGCAGGACAAGTTGTCCTAGGAGATTTTGGTGTTTTAATGACTAACCTAGCGAATCAAGATTTCGTTCTGCTCCCAGGTAACAGGTACCCTGCCCCGGGGCTTAAGTGGCAGGCGTGGGTCTCATGGGCTGAGTCTGAGGCCCCTCCGTACGAGGCTGGTTCTCGGGTTCATTGATCCGGGCTCTTTTCACCTTTCTGCTCCACTGCCCTTGATGTGCAGGCTTCTAGCCTTGTGTTTGGGCCTCACAGCTGCGGAGGGCTGCTTACTCCTGGGGCCCATGCGAACATTTGGGGGAGGAAATGGGGGCAGAGGAAAAGATGAAGGGGCAAAGGTCGTCTTGCAGGTCTTTGCCTTTTTATTCACCAGGATGCTCTTTGCAGGGACTCCCATAGAACTGTCGTCTTGCCAGCTTGGAAAGCTGGGGAAATGGGTCTTTTAAGCTCTGTTAATTAGTATTTTAAGTTCTGTTGATAAGGAAGAAGGGGGACCTGGACACTGGGTAACTACCTTGCATATCTGACCCCAAAAGAAAATGTCTTTTTAAATGTTTTTGTCTTTTTATTATTATTCCCTGGTCCTACCAACATGACCTTTTGCCGAGCCACCGTGTTCCCGCGTGCGCTGGCTGTGTGGACATTGCACCCTGTGCCTGTGTACCCGACTGCTCCTTCCTCTTCCTCTTCCATGCTCCGCCTGGTTTCCTCAGAAACTGAAGGTGTTTTTGTTTATTTGTTTGGGTCTGTCACCAATACTATATTCCTCTTCAAATAAGGCAAAGACATGGGGAGCTCTGGCATTTCTGGGGTCCTGGGTTAGTCACCTCCAGAGAGAACAAGGTTTGACAACTGTTCCTGAGCTGTCGCCACTGTTTAGCTCCTGGTCTGTGGGACCCTTGGCGGTCAGGGGCATGGAGGGTTACCGCCCGGGGCTAATGGTCTGGGTCACGAGGGCAACACACTCCCCTGTAGTGCACAATGTCAGTGGGGCGCTCAGGAGCAGGGTGTTTCTCTTCCCGGGGGCTGGACTTGCTGAGAGTGGATGGAAACTTCAAACTGTGTGAGCCCTTTCAAATGCGGAGACCATTTCTGAGGGGGTGGGCATCCTTGGAGGTTGGCCGGTGTTAGAATTCTTTAAAGGGAGACCTTCTCAAAGCAGAGTATAATTGGCTTGGGTTATCAGGGGCTCCTCTTTTGTAAGAGCTCCTGGTTCCTGGGATGAAGGGGAATGTGAGGATACTTTGGGCCTCAGGAGAAGGGCTGCATTCCGGAGTCAGCTAAGAATGGGCTTTCTGAACTCCTGCGGTCACCACAGGGTGCTGCCAGCCCTGTGAGGGGACAGGAAGGTCCGCACCAGCTCCCTCCTGCTAGCAGGATGGAGGGGGTGTCGGCTGGGCATGGCTTGCAGCTGTCTGTTTCCATGTTCCTGACACCTGCCCGAAAGCAGCTGTCACTGACCCTCAGAATGTCAAGTCATAAAAATGCCCGTGGGTCAAATATTTGGACCTCTGCGAGCCTGGCCTTTCCCGTAGTGCTGCTTCTCTCCCCAGAAAATCCAACCCCTCCCTCCTGCTCTGGAAGCAGCCAGCCTCCACACAAGCCCTTGACAGGGTCACAGACTCATAGGCTTCCGGCGGCTATGGAGCTGCTGTGGCGTTCAGAGGACAGGGGAGGTGGGCCAGGTGGGGACATATGCCCTGTCCACAGGCCACTGCAGCCACATGCCACTCTCCCGAAATACAGTGCCCCTGGTGGCCAGATCTGCCCATTTTAAAAGTCAGAGAACTAGATCTTTATGCAAAATCATCCAAATTTTAAGAGTTTACAGCTGTTCCTTTTCCTCCATTTCTTTTTTTTCAAAATACCAAACAAAGATGCACGTGCGCCCCAGTGTGCGGTCTACAGTCTTAGGAAGCAGTGGGTTAGCCAGGCCATGGCCTCCTGAGGAGTGTTAGCTGAGGGGTCTCATGGAAAAGGAGGCTCTCCACCCTGCTCCCCGCTCCACTGAGTGGCGCCTGGGGAGGCTCGCCAGTCAGAGTGGTGGTAGGAGCTGCCCAAGCGCTGGCTGTGGCTGATGGCAGTGGTGGGCGGCGGCTAGGCTTCAGTTAGCTGAGCACCAGCTCCAGTGGGTGTTCTGCATGTACCTCCTCTTTTTAGGCGGCCCACAGTGATACACTCGCTAAGGGTTGGTGGTACTGAGTGGGCGCAATGCTTAGATGCCCAGGAGGGAGTTGCTGCCACCCTGGCCTTGCAACCCCTCAGGACAGTGATTTTTGACCCATGTACTGCAAGAGTTTTTGAAACAGGTAATACCTGACTACATAGGGGCACTGCCCTCTTTTCCCGTAGATTGTCAAATAGAAAAATGACAACAGCTATCTGGTGTGAATGCATCAAAATCATACCTATTTTTTTGTCAGATCGGCAAAAATTGTTTTTTTTTTGGTGTGCTGAAGAATTTTAATAATGAGTTTATGTGGGCCCTGAGATGAAAAAGGTTGAAAATCACTGCCTTTGTGGACCAGGGAGGGCTTGACAGGAGCAATGAGTGTTCAAGAGGTGACACAGGTACAAGTGGGCCGGAGCGTGCGAGGCGGCCGTGCTGAGAGGCTGATACGGAGTCCTGAAGAAGAAAGGGGCGGGGCTGTTGACTTAGGGCTTGGGGTCAAGAGGCAGAGGGACTGACAGGTCAGACAGATAGTTTTTAGTCTAGAACCACCCTAGCATCTGCAAATGCTCACAGCTTAGCATCTGGGGGTTGTTTTTCAAAGCTCAAAATATCAACATCTTACATAGCCACATGTGGGAAAATAGCCAAGTAAATTATGGGACATCCATATACTTGAAAAACACACAGCTATTAAAAATGTGGTTTGCGAGACAGAGTTCTTAGCCACATGGAAAAATGCCTGTCATGTAAGCTGGGGAAAGGGTGCAGCTACACGTGGCTCGGTCCTGCCACCACACAGAACACGCCCGTGGCAGGGCAGCTGCTGCGGAGAGCGTGCCGGGGCGTCCCGCTGCCCCTCACCACACATTAGTCACAGGCTTGACAAAGCCGCGTGTTCCAGAGAAAGGGAGTGTCAGGTCAGGCTGTAAACATCCGTTGGTTCGGGTAATACCCCCTCCACAGCAGCTGCTCTTCTCAGGTCGCTGCACATCTCGCTCTGACTTGGGTGGCTCGAGGGTGACACTACCTCTCACCATCATCCTGGGAGGGAAGAGAGGGCAAAACGTAGGAGAGGGGGAAGCATGGGATCTATCAGATATTAATTAGACTGATATTTTGAAGCTCGGTTGTTACTTGGTGTGTCACTTCCTCTACTGCTGGGCACTAGGGTGTGAGAGGTGTGGGTGAAGAGTGGAGTGTGAGTCATTAATAACTCCTCCACTTTTCTTACCTGCATGAAAAAGGAAGTCATTGGAGGCACGGCATGGTGGGTCACATTCTAGAACCTTAAAAAAGGGAAGGTGAGGTGAAGGAATTGTCTACTGATTATTGGCTCCAGTGGAAGTCAGGGACTATTTTGGGTTTCTGTAGACACGGGTTTGAAATCAGTTACTCTGGTTAGTATTTCCTCCCATTGTTCACCCTGATTAGGGCAGCTCTTTGTCTTCTTGTATTGGGTTGCAGTCTGCATGCCTTAAGTTATATTAAAGACCTATTCAACCTTCCCCTCCTTCGTAAGTTCTAAGTAATTATAGGTATTCATCTGAATGCAGGGCAAAGTCAAAAGGTGGCTGACCTTCTCCGGCCCTGGTTGGAGGGCAAATGCTGGCCTTGGAGAACACTGAACCATCCTGCTGGGAGAGGGGGTTTCATCTGAGGGCGTGGACACCGCGAGGGCCGGGTGTAGCCAGCTGCCCACCAGGCATTCTGTATATGGCAGTGTCTTAAAAACAAGCCAACAAAAATACCATTAGGCTAGAAGGGAGGCCTGTTTTAAAGTAGATGTGGTTATAAAATTCAAGGTGAGCCTTTGTATAGGAATATATATTTGGCAGTCACCTGAGGGTACAACCAGAGTTCATCTCCCTCCAGAGTCTTCAAGATTCCTGGGAATCAGGAAGTGATGTCCCTCAATTTTACTTGCAAATAGATTACATATATTTTTAAAAGATCTGTTCTTACACTCAAAATTTGTATACTGGAAGTCTGGGTTAAGGCTTTAAAATTTTTTATTTTAAGATAACAGAAAGCTAATCAAGATCTTTAAAATTATTTAATTAAAAAAATCCCAAACTCAAAACTAAGACTTAAAAGTATGACAGGATCAGGCTTTATACTTTCTTGGGGATAAAAAAATAGCTAATGTTCTTACAACCTAATCCTGAAATAGAAAGTTCTCTCTGTATGTGACCAAAACTAGTTAAACACTATGAAGTTCTTCTATGGACCGTTGAACGTGGTTTTGACGCTATATGGCTAAGCAGATTAAAATAAGATTGCACATGTGCCTACCAGAAAAACCGCAGATCTCTCAGCGTAGACAAATTCCAAAAACATGTTTCAAGATCTGGGTGAAGCTGAAAGCCAGGTTTTTTAGGTTGTAGAGAGCATCTGATTTAAGTCACTTCTCACCTGAGCCACCATTTCCATGCCTTCACCAGCTGACGTGCTCCATTCTAGTTCCCTGAAAGCTGCATTGATAATTCTGGGGACCCAGAGAAATGACTGAAGTTGCTTGTGAGAACAAGCTGCTCCTAACATCACTCTGTTCCTCCGGTTTTCTTAGGAAGTGGGAGACTCCTCATTTCTCTGGCTAAATGTGACATCAGGCAGTGGGAGAGCAAGGGACTGAGGGAACAAAAATCAGGAGCATTGTGGGTATCAATACCCACATGGCTTAAGATTGGTCTGATTGTAATTGGTTCTGATATATAAAGGAATTGTCATTATACTAAGTTCCCTATCTAATGTTATAAATAGCATATTGTCCATTTTTGAAATGCCATTAGATTAGAATCTCTGTGACCATAGCTAAAAAGTTTTGGTAAAAAGTTTTTGTTTATTTCTTTGTTTTGTAGGAAGAAACAAAATGAGGATAAGGAAATAATGAATTTTAAAAAGTCAACTAAGAAGGAAAGAATAAGAAACTGGTTCAGTTTAGAAAGGAGCATAAATTCCATGCAAAACTCATTTTTTTTCCCCTTCAAATACTATAGCTGACCACTCGTAACATAAAAAAGCAACAGTTACCTCTGGAAACCTCCAATATAAAAGGGACTCTGCCTGTCTAGTCAAGAATCACAATGACAAGGCAACCATCACAAGTGGATGCTTTCAGAGGATGCAGAGCACAGCTACTATCTGCCTTCATGCCAGACACATCCCATTTATATTTACGAAAAACACATATACATGTACAGGTATGTATATAAAAAGGTATAATTTAGGTATACTCATAAATAATTGGGTATCACTGAAAATAGGAAGGGGGATTATTTTTTTTGTGTTGAGGAAAAAACAGTACTAAAGAGTCATTTATATTGGTGAGTTACTACTGTTACTCCCACCTGACGGATGACAAGGTCCGAGACAGGAGAAGGAAGTACTAGTGGGGACCGACATTCAAGGCCTGCTCTGTAGACCTGGCCATCTTAGACTGTGGAGGAAGGAAGCAAGGGGTTATGCATTCTGCATTGATAAACTGGTTGTTCCTCAAACTATTAATAGACACATCCTCTCCCATTTGGCTGTTTGTTGAATTCCTTCAGCTGGAAATCCTGCAGGGGATACAGGGGAGTGTAGTTTAGGCTATAAGATATTACAGTTCATCCAACTTCAACCTCTGTAAGTTTCTATTGTCACAAAACCCTGGAGAGATTATTAAATTGATCACTTTTAAAAAAAAAATCCTCACCCAAAGACATTCTTTCATTGCTTTTAAAGAGAAAAGAAAGGAGAGAGGGTTTTTTAGAGGAGAAGGAAGGGAGAGAGAGAGGGAAAAGGGAGAAGGGAGGGGGAGAAACATCAATATGAAACACATAAATTGGTTGCTTTTCATAGGCGCCCCAATTGGGAACCGAACCCACAACCTGGGCAGGTGCCCTGATTGGGGCTCAAACTCATGAACTTTCGTTTTGCAAGATTATGCCCAATCAACTGAGCCATACTGGCCAAGGCTGTACTTATCACACTTTTAAAATAGTTATTCACAGCATTTTAGATACATCTATAAAACACGTATCTATAAAGCTACGCATTATAATTATGTATTTATGCATGTAGAGTAAGAGATCTCATCTTTGAAAAGCCCCTTAAAATTTTTTCTGATTACAGTTATGAATATTCTTTCCAAATATTAAGTGCTTTTTAATATTTTCAAATATTATGGCTTCTTAGTGTTAAGGAGTGGCTTTTAAGCTTATTGATTCTAATAAGAGCTGGACATAAAGGATAATGCTCACCTAAGTAATAGGTATCTTCCCCCCTTATGTTTGGCAGAATTAGATAATAAGCCGTCTAACGATACCAAAGAGCACTCCTTTTTGAAACGTTCACATGCAGGGTTCCACAGAACACTTCACACTAATGCTTGTATCCGAGAGCTGCATTCTATTCCCTCCAAGGGGAACTTGTTTGAGAACTGAAACATTGTGTTCCACATCTCCACTGTTATCAGTATATTCACAACATGTCTTGGCAAGGAAAACACTGGATTATGGGCAATATTTAAACAATTTTGCTTTGAGAACAATAAGGTTGCTATTTGGGTATTAATAGGATTCCAAGGAGCTAATGCTGCCTGGAGAGAGGAAGGGAGGACATTCTAGTACATTTCACTCCAGACATCTTGCCTTTCATTTCTGGCTGTTTTGCTTTTCATCTATGCTCTGTTCCTGACACAAGGTGATCGTTCAAGTTTTGTGGTGCTGCTCCTCCCATTACCTCCCTTGGAACGCACCCTTAGTGCACAGCAAACTAATTTAAAGGTGGCCTCTGTTAAGCCATAAGAGGTAAGGGATAGTATTGTCTGCAGGCTCCTACCCACTGCCATGACATAGCAGCCCATCACCTAGTGTGGTGGACCTCTGTCATCAAAAGGGCACAAGCTTCTGGTTCCTCCATAGAACAAGAACCAGTTCTATGAAATGTACTTTGAATTGCACTTGGTTTTGCTGGAGACAAGAGTTTCTAGCATTATCAGCTAACTGACTGCTGGCAGCTGCCCACATGGAGGCTTCTCTCAATTCTGTGATTTTTGGATCCTTCTGTTCTGAGGTTTTCTATATAATGCTTTTCAATGGGGGACAAATCTTACAATAAAAAAATTCTCTTAAGTCAGACAAATATCTTAATTTCTCTAGTAATCTAGAATTTGTTTAGGCAGTTTGGAAGTTACATGGAAATAGGAATTCACTCAACAAATACTACTTACTGAGCATCAACAATGAGTAAGCACTGTTCTAGGAGATGGAAATAGAAAATATACAAACCAAATGATGCCATTATAGTTTGATATACAATTTATTTGTTTAGTTATTAATATGGACAGCCTATTATGCAACATTACAGATGTCTTTCAAAACTATAATAAAATACAGTCCACGACCCAGCCCAGGAGAAGACAATAAACAAGATCATCCTTACAGTAAGTGTAGCGTGTAACAGTCCCTTTCTTGGACATTAAAGGGAGTGAGTCAAAGGGCTCTTTACCTCCATCAGGGTTTTATGTTCTTGACTTACAGCTATTCAGAGTTAAAAGTCCAACTTCAATCACCTAGAGATGTTCACAGTCTCGTGGCAGGAGGAAGGAGCAGCTGTACCCCCGGCCGCCCAGTTGAGCCCACGCTGCCTTTCAGCCTGTATTTGTCAACTTGGACATAGGAGAAGGCAGTATGTCACATGGAGGTTTTGATTAATTTACAAAGATTGTGTTCCAAAGCTCTAAAAATCCATTTGGTGGTGGTAGTGGCAGTGAAGAGTACATTGTTTTTTGCCAAGTAGTTCTTCTCATCTCTCGTGCTTCATACCTGGTGCCATGTCTTTTCTGATAGCCTTTCGGATGTGCTGCAGTTTTCTGTGGAAGTGAAGGTGGGAAACTCGAACAGCTACTGGTGTGAAGCTATCTGCAGAATGGACAGGACTGGCTACTATGGCTTTATAACCTGCTTCCTTTCTTAGTCTAGACAAAGTTATTTCTTATTTATTTCCCTATACTCTGCTAATTCTAATACAAGATTTAAAAGGACTATGAGAGGAAACCTCTTGCTTTTGAGCTGAATGATGAAAAACAGGAAAAAAAAATCCAGTCTCCAATGAGCTATATTCAATTTCCTTAGTTGAAAACAATGCCTAAGTGACTTTTAAAGACAAGTGCTGGACAATGCTGGTTAACTGATGGAGAAAGTTCTGAGGTGAAACTGTACATTGTAAGAATCTAAAATATAGCCAAAAAGCCAAGATGTACTAGTGTAATCGAGATTCTTCAAACCCTTAGTTTCATGCTGAAAACTACAAATGTTTTCAACATCAGGCTACTGATGACAGCCAATTAAACATGAAATTAAAACCTCAGGAAATTCTGCCAAGTCTGTGGCAGTTTCAAGAGTCTACATATTTAGGAAGGAGAGACCATAGAGTGAAGAGTGACAGCACTGGATTTCATTTAACTCCAGGTTCCATAAGTTTGACATTATAGGTAAGACTAATGAGTGAACAGCCATATAGTTTCTGGTCATTGTGCTTACTGAGCACCAAAAAAATGGAGCTTTTTTTAGTATTCAATATCACCTTTAATAAGCTAGACAGATCTTGCTGCATTCTTGTTTGTTTCTAATTTACCAGTACATTATTATGTAGTTTACCAAGTGTAAGGAGCAAGTCATTTGTAGTACCAAGTTTACATCATCATAGGACTATAACATGCACATTCTACTTAATGTAGCTCAAGCAACAGGAATATAAGAGAACAGTTATGGGTGGAGACTTGTTTTTGACAAATTCATGTTCACACTAATTATGGGTTTAGAAATCTTATTGGGCAGGTACATACAGAGTTCTTCAATTGGTATTGGAACATTACACGCATGCACAAGTGATATGGATGAGAATGAAGCAGAAGAGGCAGCTGGATGGAGGACAGAGGGGAAACCAGAGAAGGGATGATGCCATGTGTTGGGCAGGGGCAGCTCTCAGCTTTCCACAGTCAGTCTCTGCTCTGTAAGAGAGGCCTGTTGGGCAACACTTTTGTTTTCATGACTGCGAAGTTTGGATACAACATCTAGAAAGGCCAAATCCTGTACTTCCTTATGCAGAGATTCTGGAAGACAAAAACCAAGATAACAGATACATATATCCAAAATGGTTCTTCAGATGATACCATAAAACTAGAAACAATTCTGGAAAAAGATAGCAGTAGCCTATAAAGGTCCTCTTTAGAGATGTTATAATAAAAAAAAAAATCAGAGAACATTTACTTGCCATGTTAGTATAAAGATAGACCATTTATGTCAAGTTTTACAGTGTAAGGTTGATTAGGGTTATAATTAAACACAGCTTATTATATGATCTCAAGGTTTAGTTATATAGTTCAAATATTAAGGTTAATGAAAGAAAAACTTTAGATCTATTTCAAATTAATTTTGTGGCAAATAAAAAGGTTATACTTCACATCCTTTCAAATTTTTGTGACACTAAGCTCCCTTTTGGATTTCCTATCTTCCTCTTTCAGGCTTTTCTTGCTCTATTTAACCTCAGTACAGGAAAATACAGAACTCTTAAGACTCTGAGAAGTACTACATGGGAAGACTGAGATCTAGTTAAGTTTAAAGCAATCAGCAGTCCTCAAACTGATGTGTTTATTTTAATGAGATGGAGGTACAGAACTAAACCAATGTTTTTAGTTAAAACAAAAATCCATGTGAAAGTTACATGGAATCTCTAGGGACTCTGAATGTCCAAAACAATCTTGAAAAAGAAGAACAAAGTTCAAGGTCTCGCACTTCCCCATTTCAAAACTTACTAAAAAAGCTACAAAAATCAAAACAGTGCAGTGCTGCTATAAAGACAGATCTATAGACCGATGGAATAGAACAGAGAACCCAGAAATAAAATCTCAAATATGTGATCAAATGATTTTTGACAAGGGTGTCGATACCATTCAATGGGAAAAGGATAGTCTTTTCAACAAATCGTACTGGACATACTGAAAACCTGTAAGTAAAGGAATGGAGTTAAACCCTTGCATCGTATACAAAGATTAAATGTAAGCTAAAACAGTAAGACTCTTAAAAGCAAACATACGGAAATTTCACGACATTGAATTTTGCAATAATTTCCTGGATGGGTAACAAAAGGAAAAATAGATAAATTGGACTTGACCAAAATTTAAAACTTTTGTATATCAAAGGACACTATCAACAGAGTGAAACGGCAATCCACAGAAGGAGAGAAAGTACTTGCAAATTATATTTCCAATAAGGGATTAATAACCAACACATATAAATAACTCCTCCAACAGAACATCAAGGGTATTTAAAGCCATTATTTTCTTATTAATTTTCTCCCTGAATGATCTATTCATTGAAGTGAGTGCAATATTAAAGTCCCTATTATGGTATTTCTGTTAATTTCTGCCTTTATGTCTGTTAACATTTGCTTTACGTACTGGAGTGGCTTTGTGTTGGCTATGTATATATTTACGGTTATGTCCCCTTCTTGGATTGACCCCTTTAAAATTATGTAATATCCTTCTTTGTGTCTTACATTCTTTGTTTTGAAGTCTATTTTTGTGTGATAGGAGTATTACTACCCCAGTTTTCTTTGTTTTTATTGTAGAGACTATCTTTTTCCATCCCTTCACTTGCAGTCTCTGTGTCTTTGCTCTCAAGTGACACTCTTGTAAGCCGCATATAGCATTTTTTGAATTCATTCTGCCACCCCTGTGTTTTGATTGGAGCATATTTGTCCATTTACATTTAATTATTAACAGGCATGTGCTTATTGCCATTTTGTTCATTGTTTTTTGTTTGTTGTTCTCTACTGTTCCTTTCTTCTTGATCTCTTTCCTTTAGATGTGTTGGCTTTGTTTAGTGTTTTGATTGGATCCCTTTCTCTTCCTTTTGTGTGAATTTTTGTATGTTTTTGGTTTGTGGTTACCAAGAAGTTCATATATATGTCCATCTCCTGTAGCAGTCTGTTTTAAGCAGATAGGCACTTAAGTTCAATTGAACTCTAAAAGCACTACATTTTTACTGCCTCCGCCACTCTTTGTTTTTGACATCATGCTTTCTATCTTTGTGTTACCCCTGATCAATTATTGTAGTTATAGTTAATTTTATCACTATTGTCTTTAAACCTTCGTATTAGCTTTTTTAAATTTTTAATATATTTTATTGATTATGCTATTACAGTTGTCCCATTTTCTCCCTTTTCTTCCCCTCCACCCCCACCCCCCCATTCCCTGCCCTTTAGTTTTTGTCCATAGGTCATACACATAAGTTCTTTGTCTTCTATATTTTCTATACTATTCTTAACCTCCCCATCTGTTTTCTACCTACCATTTATGCTACTTATTCTCTGTCCCTTTTCCCCCTCTCTCTCCCTACCACTCCCCTGTTGATATCCCTCCATGTCTTATATAAATCCCTTTAACATTTCATATAATAAAGTCTGGGTGTTGATAAACTCCTTGAACTTGACCTTATCTGAGAAGCACTTTATCTGCCCTTCCATTCTAAATGATAGCTTTGCTGGATAGAGGATTCTTGGATGTAGGTCCTTGCCTTTCATGACTTGGAATACTTCTTTCCAGCCCCTTCTTGCCTGCAAAGTCTCTTTTGAGAAATCAGCTGACAGTCTTATGGGAATTCCTTTGTAGGTAACTGTCTCCTTTTCTCTTCCTGCTTCTAAGATTCTCTCCTTATTTTTAATCTTGGGTAATGTAATTATGATGTGTCTTGGTGTGTTCCTCTTTGGGTCCAACTTCTTTGGGACTCTCTGAGCTTCCTGGACTTCCTGAAAATCGATTTCCTTCACCAGCTTGGGGAAGTTCTCCTTCATTATTTGTTCAAATAAGTTTTCAATCCCTTGGTCTTCCTCTTCTCCTTCTGGCACCCCTATGACTCGGATGTTGGGATGTTTAAAGATGTCCTGAGGTTCCTAAGCCTCTCCTCATTTTTTTGAATTCTTGTTTCTTCATTCTTTTCTGGTTGGATGTTTTTTCCTTTCTGCTGGTCCACTCCGTTGATTTGAGTCCCAGTTTCCTTCTCATTCCTTCTCATTTGTTCAAGTAATTGTGACAATTTTTCTTCGACTCTTGTGAACATCCTGATTACCAATGCTTTGAAATGTGCATCTGATAGGCTGGCTATCTCTTCATCACTCAGTTGTATTTTTTTTGGAGCTTTGATGTATTCTTTCATTCGGGCCATTTTTTTTTTCTTGGTGTGCCTGTTACTTTAAGGGGCGGAGCCTTAGGTGTTCACCAGGGCGGGGCAACCCACGTCATTGTGTTGTGATGCCATCTGTGGGGGCGGGGTAACCCACATCATTGTGTTGTGACGCTGTCTGTGGGGGCAGGGCCTGAGAGAACAATGGGGCTTGCTCTGTTTTCCACACTTACCCCGCTACCCACAAGCAAGTTGGGTCCTTCTTTGCTGGCTCCGGGGAGAGAGGACAGGCCGGCACAGTTCCAAGTCCCTGTGGGTCTCCCCAACGAACTCTCCTGTGAGGCCTGGAGTTCCTCCCACGGCCACCTCAGCCCCCACAGGTGTATTCAGTTGTTGGTTTGAGGCTTTATTTCCCCGCGTTGGTGAGCCGCGCGGTCTGTTCCGCTCACCAGCTTTTCCTCCCGGTTTATCTGGGCGAGAATGAGGGACTGCCCAGACCACCAGTCTCAGCCCTGGGTTTCACCGAGTGCGCCTGTTGCGTTTTGGCCAGGCGCGCCCACCACATGCCTCTCCTGGCAGCTGGAGTATTGCTGGTACCACTCCACAAACTGCATCTTGCCAAGTGCTCTCCACCCGGCTCTGCCCCACTTACCAGTCTGGATGAACGTGTCTTTTTTAACTCCTTGGTTGTTGGACTTCTACTCAGTTCAGTTTCATGTCAGATCTGGCTGTTTTTGTTTTTTAAATTGTTGTTTTTCCTCTTTTGGTTGTGCGAGGAGGCACAGTGTGTCTACCTATGCCTCCATCTTGGCCAGAAGTCCTGTATTAGCTTTTTAGGTGGCTGTGATTATAGTACTGGGTTGACCCAAAAGTCCGTTTTTTTCTGTAAGATGGCTCTTGGTAGCACTTAGTTGTTTTTAACTTCATTTGAAACAATTCTGTTAGATTGTATTGTGACAGCTGTAATATCAGTGTACATTAAAAAAATTACCAAAATTGGTTAATTTTTGTGTAGCCATTTTAAATTGAAGATGGAAGAAAATATGCAAAATTTTTGGCATATTATGATTTATTATTTCAAGAAAGGTAAAAATTCAACTGAAATGCAAAAAAGAAAAAGATTTGTGCAGTTTATGGAGAAGGTACTGTCACTGATTGAATGTGTCAAAGTGTTGTGAAGTTTCGTGCTGGAGAGTTCTTGCTGGACGATGCTCCACAGTCCGGTAAACCAGTTAATGTTGATAGCAATCAAATTAAGATGTTAATTGAGAACAATGAACATTGTACCACATGGGAGATAGCTGGCTATCTCTTTAGGGTCATCTTGTTTGGAACTCTCTGTGCTTCCTGGACCTGGATGTCTGTTTCCTTCCCCAGATTAGGAAAGTTTTCAGACAGTTATTTCTTCAAATATTTTCTGCCCCCTTCTATCTCCCTTCTGCTGGAAACTCTCCAATGTGAATGTTAGGATGCTTGATGTTGTCCCAGTGTTCTCTTACACTATCTTTATTTTAAAAAAATTTTTTTTTTCATTTTGCTGTTCTGACTGGGTGATTTCCACTATTGTCTTCCCAGTTGCTAAACTATCCTGTATTAACTAATCTGCTGTCTCACAGTCTTGAAAGAGTGGTCTGTGTAAACTGTGAACAGTTTTGGCAGGCTGGTTATAACGGGTGGGCATGTGGGTTGTAGGTGGGGCAGCCTGGGTGTGTGTGTGTGTGCACGTGCATGCGCGCTTCCTTGCCGTTCTAATTGGATGGGGTCACCTGATGTAGATGAGGCTGGTGGGTGTGCTTTTGGTGTGGCCTGTTGCTTCAAATGTCTGTGATCAGAGCGGGGCCTGGGCAGGATGCTTTGCGTGCATCTTAACACCCCACCAGCTCCGCCTCCCTCTCCAGGTGAGGCAGGCCTGTATGGACACAGCCGTACTTTGCTAGTTCTATTCCTGCTCAGGCAGTGCAGCTCCTCATGTGCTCAGCCCTGCCCACATGTCCTGGTTCTTTAATTGTCCCCTGGCAGAGCAGGGTCTAGGCAGGGTCACTGTACATCTCAATATCCTACTAGTTCTGCCCTTTCTCCAGGTGGGGCAACCCTGGGCCTATGCACAGCAGCACCCCACTGGCTCCACAGGAGGCAGCCCTGTGGGTGGGTATTGCAAAGTTTTGCTAGCTCTGCACTTTCTTTGGGTTGGGTAGTCCTACATGTGGGTATGACAGCATTTTGTTAGCTCCTCACTCTCTGGGAGGGTCAGTCCTACATGAACACATGGTTGCCCCACTATTTCACACCTTCTCTGGACAGAATAGCCTGCAGATGGATTATCACAGCATTTTGCTAGCTCTTTACTCTCTCAGGTGGAGAAGCCCATGTGTGCATAACCCAGTGAGTGCACAAAGCAGCACCATGCTGTACCTGCTGGGTCAATCCCTGGGTGGAGGGGCCACTTGTATGCATGCTATGGTGCCCTTCTGTTTCTTCTGGAGTTAGCTCTAGGAGGTGTGGCTGGGGACACTGCAGGTCAGCCAGAGTACCTGGGATGGGGCTTGCGCCTGCTATCCATGTTCAGGATAAATGTAAACAATGGCACTCACCAGTTCCTCCAGTCCAAGGTTGTTCCCTCAGTTCCTGGAGAGCTCTTGTGGTTCTCCAACCTTCTCTATGTGGTCCCTCTCTTTTGCTTGTTGTGCAGAAGCTGGTAAATTGACTCACATGTGTACATTTGATTGTTCTTGGGAGAGAGTGAGCTCAGTCAGCAACCACTATCTTGGACCAGCCTGTGGTCATATGTTTTAATCCACTCTTATCAGTTTCTTTTAATTGGTGTGTTTAGACCGGGGTCCTGAACCCCAGGGCCACAGACCAGTAATGGTCTGTGGCCTGTTAGAAACTGGGTCACACAGCAGGAGTCGAGCAGTGGGCAAGCCAGTGAAGCTTTGCTCACATGACTGCCCGAGCTCTGCCTCCTATCTCCCTTCCCCGCCTCTGTCCATGGAAGAACTGTCTTCCATGAAACTGGTCCCTGGTGCCAAAAAGCTTGGGGACTGCTGGTACAGGCCATTTACATTTAATGTGATGACTGGTATGTTATGGCTTAAGATGGCAATTTCACTTTTTTTTTTTTTTTAAGATTTTATTTATTTATTTTTTAGAGAGAGGGGAAGGAAGGGTGAAAGAGAGGAAGAGAAACAGCAATGTATGGTTGCCTCCCACATGGCCCCCACTGGGGACCTGGCCTGCAACCCAGGCATGTGCCCTGACTGGGAATCGAACTGGGATCGTTTGGTTCCCAGCCCGCGCTCAATCCACTGAGCTACACCAGCCAGGGCGCAATTTCACTTTTTTGTTTTTTGTTGGTTTCGTATTTCTTTTTCCTGACTTCCTGTGAATTGCTTGAACATTCTTTTAGTCCTGTTACTCTCCCTCATTTATAATATAGTTGTCTCAGATACTTCCTCTGTATACATTTAAAACTACTTAAGACACTATATATTTTTTTCAATTAAAACAATTCAGAAAACTCTCAAGAAGGAAAGTCCATTGTGTTTATCTACATCTTTGCTATATCTGTTGTTCTTCCTGATGTTCCAAGAATTCTTTTTTAAGCATTTCCTTTTTGTTTAGAGAACTTCCTTTAGATATTCTTTTAGGCTACCCTGGTTAGACAAATTCTCTTGTCTTCCTCTGAGAATGTCTTCATTTTTCCATTTCGAAAACACATTTTTTCTGGGTATGGAATTCTAGGTTAATGGTTCTCTACTTTCAACACTTGAAAATTGTAGTGCGAGTTTCTTCTGGCCTCCATGGCTTCATATAAGAAATCCAAACTCTCCCTTTTGTTTTCCACTTATAGTTAAGGAGTCATTTCCATCTCTTATAAGGTTTTTTGACTTTAGTTTTCAGAAGTTTGACTTTAATGTGTCTTGGCATGAAGTTCTTTTGGTTTATCTTGTTTAAGATTTCCTCACCTTCTTGAATTTATAGGTTGTCTTTTGCTAAACAGAGAAAGCTTTAATCATATTTTTTCATGTTTTTTTTCAGCCCTGCCCTATTTCTTCTCTTTTTCCAGGTCTGTAATGACACAAACGTGGGGTCTTTAGTTATATCCCAGGGATCCCTGAGGCTTTGTTCTGTTCCCCCCCCGCCCAGTTCATGACTTCTGTGTTATTCAGACAGCATAATTGCTACTATTCTGTTTTCTGTCCCCTCTATTCTGCTGTTGAGCCTATTCATTGAGTTTTTATTTCAGGTATTATACTTCAGAGTTGTAAAATTTCCATTTGCTTCTTCATCTGTTTCCTTGCTAGAATCTATTTATTCATTTGCTGGCAAACATTTTCATAATTGTTAACATGTTCTTTAATGTAAAAATATATAAAATTTGCCATTTTAATCATTTTTATATGTACAGTTCAGGGACATTAAGTACACTCACACTGCTGTGCAAATATCATCCACCATCTGTCTCCTGACCTTTTTCTTCTTCCCAACTGAAACTTCATTCTCCGTACCAGTAACTTCCCAAACATGCGTCTCTCCAGCTTTTGACAACTACCATTCTATTTTCTGTCTTTGAATTTGACTATATTTTCTATCTTTGACTAAGTACCTCATATAAGTAGAATCAGAGAATATTTGTCCTTTTGTGTTTGGCTTAGTTCACTTCACATAGTATTTTCAAGGCTCATCCATATTGTAGCATGTGTCAGAATTTCATTCCTTCCTAAGGCTGAATGTTCCTTTATATGTATATATCATATTTTGGTTATTCAGTCATCCATCAATAGACCTTTGTGTTTTTTTTTCACCTTTTGATTATTGTGAATAATGCCACTATGAACATATGGTTATGGCTGTACCAATATCTACTCATATCCCTGCTTTCAGTTATTTTGGATATATGTATGGAATTGATGGACCACATGGTAATTCTTTGTTTAATTTTTCTGAGGAACCACCATACTGTTTTCCACACTGGCTGTACATTTTATATTCCCACCAGCGATGTACATGGCTTCCATTATCTCTACATTCTCACTAACATTTTTTTTTTAATAATAGCCATCCTAATGGGTATGAGGTGGTATCTTATTGTAGTTTTGATATGCTTTTCTCTAATGATTAGTGATGCTGGGGATCTTTTCATGTGCTCACTGTCCATTTTTAAATCAGATTGTTTTTTTGTTGTTGTTCCATTGGAGGAG
The DNA here is from genome assembly GCA_004026765.1 of Micronycteris hirsuta. Lineage (NCBI taxonomy): Eukaryota > Metazoa > Chordata > Mammalia > Chiroptera > Phyllostomidae > Micronycteris > Micronycteris hirsuta. Next base: position 25,387 of record PVJI01001554.1, on the reverse strand, counting down.
TATTAGACCAATTTGACCTGATAGACATTTATAGTGTATTTTATCCAGTTACTGAAGATTACACATTTTTCTCAAGTGCACATGGAATATTTTCTAGGATATATCACATACTAGGCCACAAAACAAGCCTCAGTAAAATCAAGAAGACTGTAATTATACCAAGCATATTTTCTGATCTCAATAGCATGAAACTAGAAATCAACTACAGAAAGAAAACTGTAAAAACACAAAAATATGTGGAGATTAAATAACATGCTTTGAAACAAGCAACGGATCAAAGAGGGAAATGAAACAGGAAATGAAAAACTACCTTGAGACAAATGAAAATAAAAACACAAACTTACAAAATTTATGGGATACAGCAAAAGTAGTTATGTGAAGAAAATTTATAGCTATACAGGCCTAATTCAAGAAGCAGGAAAAATCTGAAACAGTCTAAATTTATCCCTAAAGAAACAAGAAAAAGGGCAAACAAAACCTAAAGTAAGTAGAAGGAAGGAAATAATAAAGATCAGAGCGAAAATAAATGAAATAGAAAACAGAAAAATAGAAAAGATAATGAAAACTAAGAGCTGGATCTCTGAAAGGGTATACAAAATTACAAGCCTCTAGCAAGACTCTTCAAGCAAAAGAGACTATGAATAAATAAAATCAATAATAAAAGATTATAACTGATACACAAAATAAAAGGACCATTAAAGAGTACTATGAACAAGTATAATATATGCCAACAAATTGGACAATCCAGAATATATAAATATCTATAAACACAAATCTTCCAAGACTAAACCAGGAAGAAACAGAATCTAAACAGACCAAATTACTAGCAATGAAATTGAAGCAATATCAGAAAACTCCCCACAAACAAAAGCCTAGGACAAGAGATGACTTTTGTACCTTTTCTTCTCAAACTATTCCAAAAACTGAAGAGGAAGGAACACTTTCAAACTTATCCTTGAGACCAGCATTGCCCTGATACCAAAAATCAGGCAAAGACACTACAAAAAAGAAATTACAAGCCAATGTCTCTGAAGAACATAGATGCCAACATTCTCAACAAAATACAGGCAAACTGAATACAACAGCACATTAAAAAGATTATATAACATGATCAAGTGGAATTTATATCTGATATGCAAGGTTGGTTCGACATCCACAAAACAATTAATTTGATTAATTAACATCAACAAAACCAAGAATAAAAATCATGATTCTCTCATGAGAAGCAGAAAAAGCATTTGACAAAATTCAATATCTATTTATGATAAAAACTCAATGAAGTGGGTACAGGCTGCGAAATACAAATACCATATCATCTTACCTATAAGTGGAACCTAATGAGCACAACAAAGGAGCAAAACAGAACTAGAGACATGGGAATAAGGAACAAACTGACAGTGACCAGAGGGGAGGAGAAAGAGGGATAATGGGGGAAAGAAGGAGGAGGCTCTAAAAAAAAAAAAAAAAAGAAAAAGAAAACTTACCTCAACTTGAAAAAGGCTATATATGACAAACGGGCAGCTAACATCATACTCAATGGTGAAAAGATAAAAGCTTTTCCTATCAGATCAGGAACAAGACAAGGATGACCACTCTCACCACTATCATTCAATACAGTATTAGAAGTCCAAGCCACAGCAGTCAGACAACAAAAAGAAATAAAAAGCATCCAAATTGGAAAGGAAGAAGTAAATTTGTCACTATTTGCAGATGATAGGACACTATATATAGAAAACCCTAGAGGATCCAGTAATGAAGCAGGATACAAAATTAATATACAGAAATCCATTGTGTTCCTATATACTAATAAACAATCAGGAGAAATTAAGAAATTTCCATTTACAATTGCATCAAAAATTAATATACAGAAATCCATTGTGTTCCTATATACTAATAAACAATCAGGAGAAATTAAGAAAATTCCATTTACAATTGCATCAAAAGACTAAAATTCCTAGGAATAAACTGAACCAAACAAATGAAAGACCTATACTCTCAAAACTATAAGACACTGAAGAAAAAACAGAAGAGGACATAAATAAATGTAAGGACATATTGTGCTTATGGACTAGAAGGATTAATATATGAAAATAAACATACAACCCAAAGCAATCTATAGATTCAATCCAATTACTATGAAAATACCAATGATATTCTTCTCAGAACAAAAAAAAAATTCTAATATTTATATGGAACCACAAAAGACCACAAATAGTCAAAGCATTCTTGAGAAAGAACAAAATCGGAGGTATCTTGGTGACTGTTTTCAAACTATACTACAAAGCTATAATAATCAAAACAGTATGGTACTGCCACAAAAAGACACACAGATCAATGGAACGGAATGGAGAGCTCAGAAATAAATCCTCACTTATATTGTCAATTAAGGAGGTAATAATATACAATAGTGTAATGACAAACCAGTCACCAAGTGGTGCTGGGAAAAATGGACAGATACATGCAGAAAAATGAAAAGACCACTCTTACAACATATACAAAAATAAACTCAAAATGGATTAAATACTTAAATATAAGACCTAAAATCATTAAATCTCCTAGAAAAAAACACAGGTAGTAAACTATTTGATATCAGTGTGAGAAGTATCTTTTCAGATATTTCCCCTAAAGCAAACAAAAGCAAAAATAAACAAATGGGACTTCATCAAACTAAAAAGCTTCTTCACAGTGATGGAAACAATCAAAGAAGTGAAAAGACAACCTACTGAATGAGAGAATTCATAAAAGATATATCCAAGTGGTTGACTCCAAAATATTTGAGACTCATACTACTCAACAACAACAAGAAAAAAAATAAACAAATTAAAATGGGCAAAGGACATGAAGATATTTTTTCAAAGAAGACATATAATACAGATGGCCAACAGATAAATGAAAAGATGCTCAACATCACTAATCATCAGGGAAATGTAAAACAGTGAGATATCACTCATAACAGTAAAAATGGCTATTATAAAATCAACATGTGTTGGCAAGGATGTGGAGAAGAGGGAACCCTGTGTACTACTGCAAATTAGTGAAGCCATTATGGACAACAGTATGAAGATTCCTCATAAAACTAAAACTAGATTTATCACACAGTCTAGCAATTCTACCTCTGGATATTTAGCTGAAGAAAACAAAAACACTAATTCAAAAATATAAATGCACCCCTACTGACGCTTCTGGTCAAGATGGCAGTGTACGTAAATGCGGTACTCAAAACCTCCCACAAACATATCAAAAATACAATTAAACTACAGAACAACCATCATGAAGAACCACCAGAAATCTACCTGAACAGAAGTCCTACAACTAAGGATATAAAGAAGAAGCCACATCTACACTGAGCAATCAGGTGGGCCCCATATCTGAGTCTCCATCAAGCTGGCTTTCACTGTTCACCCCATCTTGGTAATTCCCTGAGACTCTGTCCCACCAACTTTGGGCCACCCAAACTGATATGAGTGGATTTTCCACACAAATGGCCTGTCTTGACTCATGCTTCAAACTTTACTAAACTCTCTTAAATAAGCTGCATCTGGCCTCGGTATGCCCCGTACCACTTGCCAAGTGGCCCCAGGCCCAGCATTGGCAGCAGCCAGCCTTAGTTTGCAGCATAGCCTCTCTTCTGCACCTCCAGGCCCAGCACAAGGAGCAGCCACCTGCACATTGCTTTGTAACTCATGATGGATGGCCCTAGAACAAGTGCACCCAGTGGACTGCCTCAGACTACACTGAAGCACCACCCAACCACCTTGACAAGCATCACACTCAAGGGCAGACTCAGTGGGAAATAGCTGCACTGAAGAAATTCCTGCTCAGTGGGATGGGCCCCGCACAGCTAATTCTCCATGGTAGTTCCAGCCAGTCCTTGAAGTGATTGACCTGGGGGTAAATTCCCTCCCATTGACAGGCCAACAGCCACCAAGGCTTAACTACAGCAGGAGGGTACACACAGCCCACACAGAGGGGCATACCTGGACTGCTTAGCTCGGCTGAACAAAGAGGCTGTGCCACTAGGCAGTACAGGGCACTTACTACATTAGGCCACTCTACCAAGCCTGGAAGACGGAGCAGCTCTACCTAATACATAGAAACAAACACAGGGAGGCTGCCAAAATGAAAAGACAAATAATCATGGCCCAAGTGAAAGAAGAGAACAAAACTTCAGAAAAAGAACTAAACAAAATACAGACAAGAAAGATACTAGAGCAGAGTTTAAAACAGTGGTTGTAAGGATGCTCAAAAAACTAAGGGGAAAAGATGAACTCAGAACTTTAACAGCTTAAAAAAAGGACATGGAAACCATGAAAGATAACCAGTCAGAAATGAAGGATACACTAACTGAAATGAATAATTTACAGGGAATCAACAGTAAAGTAGATGAAACTGAGAATCATATTAGTTATATTAGTTTCTAATATAACTAATCACCGTTTCAGAGAAAACAGTGATTCAAAATATAAGGAAGAACAAAACAATCAGGATAGCAAAAAAGGAAAAAATAGAGGATAGTGTAAAGAGCCTCTGGGACAACTGCAAGCACACCAACATTCATATCACAGGTGGAGGGGACACTGGAAGGTGAAGAGAGAGAGCAAGAAATTGAAAACCTATTTGAAAAAATAATGAGAGGAAACTTCCCCAACTTGGTGAAGGAAATAGACATACAAATCCAGGAAGCACAGAGAGACCCAAACAAGATGAACCCAAAGAAGCCCACGACAAACCACATCATAATTAAAATGCCAAAGTTTGAAGACAAGAAGAGAATCTTAAAAGCAGCAAGAGAAAAGCAGTTAGTAATCTACAAGGGAGCTCCCATAACTCTGTCAGCTTATTTCTCAATAGAAACTTTGTAGGACAGAAGGGATTGGCAAGAAATATTCAAAGTGCAAGGACCTACAACCAATATTACTATACCAAGCATGGATATCATTTAGAATCAAAGGATGAAAAATGTGCTTCTCAGACAAGAAAAAGCTAAAGGAGTTCATCACTACTAAACCTGTATTACACTGAAATGTTGAAGGGTCTTTTTGAAGAAGAGGAGGAGGAAGGAGGGGGAGGGGAGAAGGAGAAATATGAATAATAAAATGGCAATAAATACATATCAAAAACTGAATCTAAAATACAAAATAAAAGAACAAGCAGAATAGACAGACTCATGGATACAGAGAACATTCTGACGGCCGCCAGATGGAAGAGAGCTTGGGGAGTTGTGTGGAAAGGATGAAGGGGTTAAGAAGTACAAATTGGTAGTAACCGAACAGTCATGGAAATGTAAAGTATAGCATAGGGAATATAGTCCATAATATGCTAATAACTATATATGGTGTCAGATGGGTACCAGATTTATCAGGACAATGTCCAGATTTATCAGGACATTACGTTACATAATGTCTAATCGCTGGGTTGTATACGTGAAACTAATACTGCATGTCAAGTATAACTGGAAAATAAAAAATAATTTTAAAAATGCACCCCTATGTTCACTGCAGCATTATTTACAATAGCCAAAATATGGAAGCAACCTAGGTGTCCAGTGATAATAAAAAAGGATAAGATGTGGTATTTATATACAATGAATTATGTGGCAATAAAAAGGAATGAAACCTTGCCATTTCTGAAAACATGGATGGACCTAGATGGTGTTACGCTAAGTAAAGTAAGTCAGAGAAAGACAAATACTGTATGGTTTCCCCTATACATGGAATCTAAAAAAAATTAAAAAGAAAAGAGAAAAGAAAAGACACAGATGGGTAACCAGAAGAGAAAGGGTGTGAAAAAGGTGAAGGGAATATACTCAATAATACTGTGATAAGTTTACGCAGCGACAGATCACATTGTAAGGTATAAAAATGTCGAATCACTCTACTGCACACCTGAAAATAATATAACACTGTATACCAACTATAATTAACACAGAAACATATGACCCAACAATATGCTGTCTATACTTCAAATATGAAAGAACAGACTAAAATGGAAAGGGTGGACAAAGAGAGTTTGTTATTCAAAGAAAGGCAGGAGTAGTTATTTTATTATTAGATAAAGCAGTCTTCAAGCAAAGAAAATGATCAGAGACAGAGGAGGACATTACATAAAGGTAGAAAGGTCAATCTACCAGGAAAGAATAGCAATCCTAGAAGTTATATGTACCTACCAACAGAGCTACAAAATATGTGAAGCAAAAACTGACAGAACTGAAAGAGAAATGGATAAATCTACCATTATAGCTGAAGACTTCATCATTCTTCTCTTTAGTCAGAAAATCAGCAAGAATACAGAAAACTCAACACTACTACCAACTAAAAGGATCTAGTTGACATTTAAAGAACACTACCCATTAATAGCAGAATAACACATTCTTTTCAATTGTCCATGGAACATATACCAAATTATGTCACTGACTTCTTAAATTCCTTAGCTAATATGGCATACAATATCAGAACTTGTTCTTTATATAAAATAATATTTTAAGGTTGATGAAACTTACATGTATTGATTTTTAACCTTGACTTTGCCTATATTTGCTATTTGATATTTTTATTATTCTAAGAATCTTTTGGGAATATTTTCAAGGTAAAAGTAATCCGGATTGGATTGAAGATGGCGGAGGAATAAGTAGAAGCTACACTAACCTCCTCCCAGGACCAATCTGGAATTACAACTAAATTGTAGTGAAATCATCCTTATAATCACAGACAAACATGAAGAACTACTTCACCAACACAAGACTGGCAGGGAATGTGGAGGAGGCTCAAGAGGGCTGGATGGCCTCCCTTGGGCAGATACTGAAGTTTCAGAGGGATATTTCAGGGGTGAGAGGTTCCCCCTGAGAAGTGTGGGGTCTAAACGCCAAGCTGGGCTCCCCAGTCTATAGCACTAGAGTCAGAAAGGAACTCAGATAACATCTAGCTATGAAAAACAACAAGGTTTCTGTCTGCCAGGGAAAGATGGCTAGAGATTCATACAGCCTCTTCAAGGGGAAACACACAAAATTTTGTTTGGGCTCCAGAGGAGGTAGGGCACAATGGACTAGAGAAGCTTGAGGACAGTCTGGGGTTGGTGGCTCTGGAGAGAGAACTGAAGAAACAGGGGCCAGGATTCCTGTGCTGAGTCATTCCCCATATGCCAAAGTCATCTTTCTCAGGCAGAGCACTCTCTCCGAATGGCATCAGCCTGAGGGGAAGCAATAGCATCACCCACAATAATTACTCTGCCCTACCTTGTGGAGCTTAATCAGGGCTGCTGACTACAGCTTTGAGGCTATATCACTGATTAGTCTAACAACTAAGGCCAGTCTCTGGGAACTCAGTGAGACTTCAGCTGACCATCCACCAGGGCTGGTGCTGATAAAAGCCAGCCTTGGTGAACAGCCAGGTTCTTTCCACACACAAACAGGCCCAGCCGAGGGAGCTACGTGCTGTGGATCACTGATAGCTCCAAACAGGTTGCCCAGGGCCAGTCACAAGCAGCATCTGACAAAGGCCTACACCAAAGTCTTTGCAGATCTAACTAACACACAGAAACAAATACAAAGAAGCAGCCAAAATGGAAAGACAAAGAAACAGACTCCAAATGAGAGAACAAGAGAATTCTTCAGAAAAAGAGCTGGATAAAATGGAGGCAAATAATTTATCAGAGAGTTTAGAGTAATAATTATAAGGATACTCAATAGCATAAAAAAAAAGACATAGAAACCATAAAAAAGGAACAGTAAGAAATAAAGAATGCAATATATGAAATAAATAATACTCTAGAAGGAATAAAGAATAGGTTAGATGAAGCAGAGAATCAGATCAGTGATTTGGAAGACAAGGTAAAAAAAACATCCAGGCAGAGCAGCAGAAAGAAAAAATAATTTTAGCCCGGCTGGTATAGCTCAGTGGATTGAATGCGGGCTGGGAACCGAAGGGTCCTGGTTCGATTCCCAGTTGAGGCACATGCCTGGGTTGAGGGCCAGGTCCCCAGTGAGGGCCATGTGAGAGGCAACCATACATTGCTTTCTCCCTCTCTTTCTCCCTCCCTTCTCCTCTCTCTAAAATAAATAAATAAATAAATAAAATCTTTAAAAAATAATAATAATTTTAAAAAATGATGAGAGGTTAAGAAATATTTTGGACATGAACAGTAATAACATTGGCATCACGGGAATACTAGAAGAAAACAGAGTGAGCAAGGGATTGAGAACTATCTGAAGAAATAATAACTGAAAACTTCCCTAATCTGGTGAAGGAAAAACACACACAAGTTCAGGAAGCTCCAAGTCCCAAACAAGCTACACTCAAAGAAGCCTAGATGGAGACACATCACAAGTGAAATAACAAGGCTTAAAGACCAGGAGAGAATCCTAAAAGCCACAAGAGAAAAGCAGGTGTATGTGTATACACACACACACACACACACACACACACACACACACACACACACACACACATACACACGGGAGCACCAATTAGACTGTCATCTGATTTCTCAACAAAAACATTTCAGGGCAGAAGGGAGTGGAGCGAAATATTCAAGGTGATGAAAAGAAAGAACCTACAACCAAGGCTACTTTACCCAGCAAGGCTAACATTTAAAATGGAAGGAGGAATAAAGAGCTTCCCAGACAACAAAAAGCTAAAGGAATTTGTTAACACCAAACCAGTACTGCAAAAAATGTTAAAGGTCTTGCTTTAGGAAGAAGAAAAAAATAGTGTAACAAAATTGCACTAAATACATATCTATCAATAATCATCTTAAGTGCAAATGGCTTAAATGCGCCAACCAAAAAACAAAGGGTAGCTCAATGGAAAAGAAAACAAGACCCATAAATATGCTCCCTCCGAGACCCATCTAAGATCAAAAGATACACATAGACTAAAATAAAAGGGTGGAAAAAATATTTATGCAAATGGAAAGCAAAAAAAAGCTGAGGTTATAATACTTATATCTGACAAAATAGATTTTAAAACCAAGGCTATAGTAAGAAACAAAGGACACTACATAATGATAAAGGGAGCAATCCAACAAGAAGATATAACCTTAAGTAAACATTAATGCACCCAATATAGGAGCACCTAAATTTGTGAAGCAAATCTTGATGGGTATAAATGGAGACTGACAGAAATAGAGTCATATTCAGAAATTTTAACACCCTACTGACTTCAATGGATAGATCCTCCAGGCAGAAAATCAACAAGGAGACAGAGGACTTAAATGACACATTAGATCAAATGGATTTAATTGATATCTTCAGAGCATTTCACCTCAAAGCAGCAGAATATATATATTTTTTAAGTGCACATGGAACATCTTCTAGGATAGACCACATGTTAGAACACAAAACAAGTCTCAATTTAAGAAGACTGAAATCATATCAAGAATCTTCTCTGACCACAATGCTATGAGACTAGAAATCTATCACAAGAACAATGAAAAACATGCAAAGACATCGAAGTTAAATAGTATGTTATTAAACAATGGGTCAACAACGAGATCAAGGAAGAAATCTAAAGATACCTTGGAACAAATGAAAATGAGGACACAATTCAAAATCTGTGGGACACTGGGAAAGCATTCCTAAGAGGGAAATTCATAGCCTTACATGTCTATCTCAAAAAACACAAAAAAAGCTCAAATAGCAGCCTAACTTTGCACTTAAATGAACTTGAAAAAGTACATAAAACAAAAGCCCAAAGTGAGAAGGAAGGAAATATTAAAGATCAGAGCTTAAGTAATGAAATAAAGTAAAAATACAATGCAAAAGATCAATGAATCCAAGAAGTGGTTCTTTGAAAAGATAAACAGGACTGAGAAATCTTTAATCAGACTTACCTAGAAAAATAGAGAGAGGACCTGAATAAACAAAATCAGAAATGCAAAAGAAGAAATAATAACTTACACCAAAGATATATAAAGGACTGTAAGAAAATATTACTAACACCTATATGCCAACAAATTGAACAACCTGGATAAAACAGATAAATTGCTAGAAATATACAATCTTCCAAAACTAAATCAGGAAGAATTAGAGACTCTGAATAGATAGACTACACAAACTGAAATTGAAGCAGTAAAAAAAAAAAAAAAAATTCCAACCATAAAAAGCCCTGGACCAGATCGATGTCTTTACAGGAGAAGTTTACCAAACATTCCAAGAAGAACTAACACCTTTTCTTCTCAAACTGTTTCATAAAATTCAAGAGAAGGGAAGGGTCCCAAACTTATTTTATGAGGCCAGCATTACCCTAAATCCAAAACCAGGTAAAAACGCTACTTAGAAAGAAATTATAAGTAATATACCTGATGAACATAGATGCTAAAATCCTCAAAAAAATATTAGCAAACTGAAAACAGCAATGCATCAAAAAGATCCTACACCATGATCAAGTGAGATTTGTTCCGGGAGTGCAAGGTTGGTACAAGATTCCCAAATCAAAAAATGTGATACTGTACATAAGAGAATCCCAAAGATTTTACCAAGAAACTACTAAAACAGATTAATGAATTTAGCAAAGTAGCAGGATACAAAATAATATCCAGAAATCAGCTGCATTTTTATATGCCAATAACAAACGAATAGAAAGTGAAATTAGGGCAATAATCTCATTTAGAACTGGTTCAAGAAGAATAAAATACCTAGGAATAAACCTAATCAAGGATGTAAAAGACCTGTATTTGGAAAATTGTAAGACACTGAAGGAAGAAACTGAAGGAGATACAAATGAGATACCATGTTTGTGGACAGGAAGAATTAACATCATTAAAATGTTTACACTACCCAAAGCAATCTACAGATTCAGTGCAATTCCCCCCAAGATTCCAATGATATATTTCACAGAACTAGAACAAATATTTCAAAAATTTATATGGAACCACAAAAGGACCTGCATAGCAACAGTGATCCTGAGAAAGAACAACAAAGTTGGAGGCAGCACACTACCTAATATCAAATTATACTATAAGGCCATAGTAATCAAAACTGGCATAAAAACAGATACATAGATCAATGGAACAGAAGAGAGAGCCCAGAAATAAATCCTCATCTTTATAGTCAATTAATATTCAATAGAGGAAGCAAGCACATACAATGGACTAATGATAGTTTATTCAATAAATGGTGTTTGGAAAATAGAACAGAACAGATACATTCAGAAAAAGGAAACTAGACCACCTTCATATATATATACCACACACGGAATAAATTCAATATGGATCAAAGATTTAAATGTCAGCCCTGAAACCATAAAAACTGTAGAAGAAAACATAGGCAGCAAAATCCTGGACATTGCCCGGAGCAATATTTTATCAGATATATCTCCCCAGGCAAGAGAAACAAAAGAAAAAATAAACAAATGGGACTACATCAAACTAAATAATTTTTGCAAGGAAAAGAAATCATTAACAGAATAAAAAAAGACACCCCACAGAATGGGAGAACATATTCGCCAACACATCTGATAAGGGGTTGATATCCAAAATTTATGAAGAACTTAGAAAATTCAACACCAAAACAACAAACAACCCAATTAAAAAAAATGGGCAAAGGACCTGAATAGACACTTCTCCAAAGAGGACACATGATGGCCAACAGACATGTGAAAAGATGCTCAACATCAACTAATCATCAGAGAAATGCAAATTAAAACAACGAGATATCATCTCACACATGTCAGAACGGCTATTATTAATAAATCAACAAACAAGTGCTGGTGAGGATGTGGAGAAAGGGGAATCCTTCTGCACTGCTGGTGGGAATGCAGACTGGTGTAGCCACTGTGGAAAACAGTATGGAGATACCTCAACAAATTAAAAATGGATCTGCCTTTTGACCCAGCGATCTCACTTCTGGGAATATATCTGAAGAAGCTCAAAACACTAATTCAAAAGAACATAAGCACCCATATGTTCATTGCAGTGTTACTTACAATCGCTAAGATATGGAAGCAGCCCAAGTGTCCATCAGTAGATGAGTGGATAAAACTAGTACAGGACATTTACACAATGGAATACTACTCAGTTGTGAAAAAAAGAAAATTGTACCCTTTGCAACGGTAAGGATGGACCTAAAGCACATTATGCTAAGTGAAATAAGCCAGTCAGAGAAAGACAAATAGCATGTGATTTCATTTATATGTGGATTCTAGTGAACAAACTGAACCAACAAGGAAAATAAAGACAGACTCATAGATGGAGAGCAGGATGACAGCTAAGGGTTGGGGTGGAGCTTAGGGGATGTGGGCATAGAGCAAAAAGGAAAAAGGACTCAAGGATGTGGAGAACAGTGTGATGACTGCTGGAGGGTGGGGATGATATAAGGGGACTAAATGGTAATGGAAAAAATACAATAACGGTTAAATAAAAAATAATATGTATGCCAGCTATACTTTAATAAAAAAGTTAATTGAAAAAATAAATAAAATTACTCCTATAACCTCCACAAACTAATTTGTAATGCTTTTTAAACCCAAAATCTCCACTTACTATTATTCTATAATTAATAATGTCAAACATACATTGATGGATAGAAATCAAATGATAAAGAAACACTTACCAGATCCCATGAGAGCACAGATCAGGACCATGGAATTATATTTGATTTCTGGAGCACTTCTCTCATCTGCAAGCAGTTTGTGTAAAATTTGTACAAGTTTAGCGCTTTCTATATCTTTCTCAGCAGTGCCTAGAACATAAAATAATTAAAGTAGCAGTTATAGCCACTGTGTATAAACCCAGTACAATCTGTGCAAACACTGTTTCTCTTCCTAGAAACTGACCACATGAAGCCCTCCAAAAGGGACTGTAAATAATAGTGACCTGGACATATAATATTAAATTCAGACCTTGTTTAAAAAAAGGAGAAAGATAAATTTCAGCAAACATTTCAAGAGTTTAAGCTAAAATTTAGAATTAAAACATTCCTTTTAATATGAAGCAATTAAAAATCTTTTGTTAACCATATGAGTATACAAAACCAGAAAAGATAGTAGGATGTTATGATTGTGGCCTGTCTTGTTTCCTCTATCTCTAGTTTCATCTACCTACTTGCACACATCTCAAACTACTGTGGAGCAAAGCCTATAAATGACATGATTTCCTCCATATGTATTTCAGTATGCATCTTTAAGAGATAAAGAGTGTTAATTCCTATCAAAATCCCAGAAGGATTTTCCATAAAAAATAGATGAGCTTGTATTAATATTTATGTGAAAAGCCACAGGCCCTGGAAGAGGCTAACAATCGTGATTAAAAAGAATAACATAGGAAGATATTAAGGGGCTACCAATAGCAAGCATAGTTATCAAGATAGTGTGGTATTGGTGGATAGATACATAGATCATAGGAACTGAATACAGGACCCCAGAAAGAGATACACACATGTCTACTCAACTGATCTCTGACATAGGTTCAACATCTATTTAATGGAGGAAAGATAGCCTCTTCATGAAATGTTGCTGGCAATTAGCCAGTCAAAAAAGGAACCCTAACCCAACCACATATCTTACACACATATTAACTCAAAATGAATCACAAACTTAACTGTAAAATGTAAAACTAAAACTTTAGAATATACAAAGAATTCTCAAAACTCAAGAGTTAAAATATTTTTTTAAGTGAGTAAAAGACAAATAGGCATTTTACCAAAGAATATATAAGATGGAAAATAAGCACATGAAAAGATGTTCAACATCATTACAATAAAAAAATGTAAATTAAAACCACAACGAGGTATCTCTCATAGCTATCAGATCGCTAAAATAAAAAAAGAGCGACAATACCAAACGTTGGTAAGGATGCAGAGAAACTACTCACACAGCGGGAGTGAAAATGTAAAGTGCTACGGCCACTCTAAAAGACAGTTTGACAGTTTCTTTAAAAATTAAACATGCAGTTACCATATAACTCTGCAACTGCACTCCAAGGCATTTATCCAAGACATGAAAATTTATGTTCACATAAAAACCTATACATGAATGTACACAGCAACTTTATTTTTAAAAGCCTCAAACCAGAATCAGCCCAAATGTCCTTTAACAGGTGAATGGTCAAACAAATTGTGGTACATACATACCATGGTTAGCAATAAAAAATTAGAGACACAAGACAAATCTGATGACTCTTTTAAGAAATTATGCTGAGCTAAAGAAGCCAATTCCAAAAGGTCACATACTATATGATTATATTTAAGTAACGTTAAAAAAACATTTAGAAATGAAGGGGTTTCCAGGGATTAGGAAAAGTGTGGGAGGTAGGGGCAGAAGGCAGGTGAGTAATTCTAAGTGGGGGGATCCTTGGGTATCGTAGGGATTCAGTATCTTGAGAGGTGGTAAGAGTACAAACTCACACATGTTGAAAAGGAGTATATAAAACCTAACATACGTACACATGAGTATAAGTAAAACTGGGGAAATCTAAATAAGATAGGCAAATTATATCAACGGTTGGAATTTATACTACATATAGTTTTGTAAAATGTTACCACTGGGAAAAACTGGGCAAATTATACAAGAGCTCTTTCTTGTATTTTTAAAAACTGCATATAAATTTACAATTACCTATAAAAAATAATAGCTCTTTTTAAAAAATTTATTTATTTTCAGAGAGAGAGGAAGGGAAGGAGAAAGAGAAGGAGAAAAACATCATTGTGTGGTTGCCTCAAGTGGCCCCTACTGGGAGCCTGGCTCACAACCCAGGCAACTGCCCTGACTGGGAGTTGAACCGGCAACCCTTTGGTTCACAGTCCCTGAGCTATACCAGCCAGGGAAAAAGATAATTCTTAAAAATGTTGCTTTAATGCTAGTCATGCTAAAAAAATTTCTAATGATTACTCCATAATATCAAATAGCCCATAAGGGATTAAGACTGGAAGATACAGTTTTCAAAGCGTGTGGTGTATTACAAACATAATAATAGGCTTATTTTTCTACCTTAAGCTCAAATAGCCTAGAAAACACTACATAACAATTTTTAAAAAAGGTATGTGTTGTTATTTTATATAGTTCTCTGGAAAGGTGACCAGATTCAGGCAAATGCTCAGCTATCAGGAAGCTGATAAAATTATAGCTTGTTTGGAAGTACCCGCACAAAACCAGACTCACCCTAGGCTGGAAAGTCAAGGATAGTCTGAAAATCCTCTGATATTTTAAGCCATTTAAAATTAGGCTACGGACCCAGTTTGGCAGTCAATGTCTTCACCAACTCCCACCCCCTCCATCATAGCTTCTACCTTTAAAGGTGTGTGGACTTCCAGACTGACTCATAAAATCTGTTCAACCATGTGGGAAATCACAGGCCAAGCCAGAACTCAAACTGACCTCCACAGCCTCTTTAGCTACAAACCAAAGTCCCTGAGAGTAAGCATGCATTGTCTTGAAGTTCTTCTATCTTTAAAACTCAAACAATTTGCCCTGGCTGGTGTGACTCAGTGGATTGAGTGCCAGCCTGCGAACCAAAGGGCTGCTGGCTCTATTCCCCATCAGGGCACATGCCTGGGTTGCAGGCCAGGTCCCCTGTTAGGGGCGTGTGAGAGGCAACTATCTATGTATCTCTTGCACATTGATGTTTCTCTCTCTTCCTCCCTTCCCTTCTCTCTAAAAATAAATAAAATCTTTAAAAAATACAAAAAATTTTACATCCAATCTATACTTATTATTTTAAAAAACTATATATTATTTTAAAATTCACAACCCTTTAAAGATTTTATTTATTTATTTTCAGAGAGAGGAGAAGGGAGGGAGAAAGAGCAATGTATGGTTGCCTCTCACATGGCCCTCAGTGGGGACCTGGCCCGCAACCCAGGCATGTGCCCCGACTGGGAATCGAACCAGGACCCTCTGGTTCCCAGCCCGCGCTCAATCCACTGAGCTACACCAGCCGGGCTCACAACCCTTTAAAAAGGACAAAAATCCAAATCTGTCATACCCCAAATATGAGCAAATCTGACACTGAAAGAAGATATACCATGTTTATCTTTTGTGTTCTCCTTCCTGGGATAGGGGTTGGTGGGTCCACTTTCTCCAGTGTGCAAATTATGAACATAAATCCTCAGTGGAAATTAAGAGGTGATCAGTTCACATGATTTACACAAAATACGTTGAATGGAACAGGACACTAAGTATACTCCTCCTTTGTGTAAGGCAGCCTCAGGCCTTAACCACAGGCCATGTGACAGTAATTGTCCCCAGCAGACTACAAGAGATTGGCTCCTAAGACAAAGGTTGCCATCCATAAGCTAGATGTCTATGAGTTAGTTTCTCATGAAGAATCTGACCAACAGGATGCTGTATGCTGCAAGACAGACACTAAATGAATTATTTAAATTGGTTTTGGAGAATTCTGAATGTAAAACACACAGGAGAGTGACACAGAAGGTGAGAATTTAAAATGAAGGCAATGCTATGAAGCAACAGAAACCATGGTGATAGATTAGCAAGAGGGAATTTAGTAGCAGAGATGGAAGAGAAGGTCTGGGTCATTGGAAAAGTAGCAAAATCCAAACTTGTAGTTGCATCCTAAAAACCGTTTCATTTCTCTGTGAGGCTTGCCGAAAATGTTTTCTGTATTCCCCAAGTGCTTATAACTTGAGATAACACTTAAAGTATTGCCCTAAAAACGTTACCAAAAAGCACAACCAGAAGGGACACTGGTGGTAACAATCTGGAGACTATGATTGTCCATATACTTACATACAGGTACAGACACACACTGGCAAAATGATTCTAGTCAAGGTTCTGTCTGACTTCTATGCCACTCTTGTGCTTCATTTTACCCAATGCAAAAATAGGAGAAAATAAGTTTGTCACTAGGGTACTTACCCAATTCTAAAGCTGCTATTAGTGCCAAAGCAACAAGGGCTTCATTCTGCATTATTACATGTTCACTAGTTGCCATGGTAACTAGGTGCTTGATGCCACCACTCTGTACAATGGTTTTAATTACATCCTACAACAAATAAATATCTCAGAATTATAAACTTTAATTTTAAACACAAAGAAACAGCATTATAATCAGTCAGTTCATTGTTGAGTGGTTTTCTGACAGTGTCCTGTATGAATCATTACATTTAATAATTTTTTTCTTCACAGAAGAAAAAGCTTTTAGCTTTCAATAAATTCATCAAAAGTTGACAACTTTAAATTATCTACGTGAAAACGACCATTGCAATTCATATGAACAAAGAGTCCCAGAAGCTACGAAAGGCAAAGAAACACAAGTGCCGTTGACCCAAGTGTTGACTCACCACAACATCAACAAAAGAGAGTAAGACTTGAAATAACAAAAATGTTTTTTCTTCAATATTTTATTACAGCACCAGGTATTGCTCTCTAGGTGCTACAGGTAAAGAATTTTATTTTTTGGGGGTAGCTTTTATCCTGCTGAAACTGACAAAACTGGATTACATACAAAAGGATTGAATAAATCCCACCATCAACACTAATTTTGAACAAATGACAACTTCTCAGCACCTCAGTGACTTTATCTATGTTGAGATAATGTAGGTGTACATCTCACAGGTTTCTGTAATAACTATAGTTATGACATGAAAAGCACACATAGGAATATATAACAAAGCTGAGATGAAAAAATGGTCACATTTATTCCTAGTAACCATTTCTGTTTCCCAGGAGTTTCTTACCTAAAAAACCTTGGATTAAACATAATTTAGTGGAAAGTTTCAATTAGAGAATATTTTTAAAGTAATTTTCTTTGCTACTTTTCACTATTTTTAGTAATTTGAAGTAAGCTGGATATTTTAATCTTCAGTGGTATAAAACTAACTAATTAGAAATATTTTAAAAATCAATTTGCTAAGGTATTTGAGGAAAGGTTCTATTATGCTTCCATCTATGTAAATTTTTAAGAACAGTATATATAGACAGTACGTTTGTTTTGAGACCAATCTTGTTTAATAATCAAACATTCTAAATCAATGGAGTCCAGCCCTCACCAACATGGCTCAGTTAGTTGGGCATCATCCTGCAAAGTGAAAGGTCACTGGTTCGATTCCTGGTCAGGGCATATGCCTGGGTTGCAGGTCCCCAGTCAGGCAGCCAATTGATGTTTCTCTCCCTATTGCACCCCTTTCCCCTCTCTCTAAAAGTAAATAAATAAAATCTTAAAAAAAATAGATTTAATTAAATCAATGGAGCCCAAGTACTGAGTGTTTATGGTAGCTATATTCCTGCTCTAATTAAGTCTTTTCCTACCAACCTTTTTTAGAAAGTGAGAAACTATCTTTTAAAACATTTTCTAATTAAAAGAAAGCCTCCCAATATACTGCTTACTCAGTGGCAGTTTATTTGAAACTGATATAGAAATCTTAAAATTAGTAAAGATTTTTATAAAAATCACAAAAGAGCTCATTGAGTAAGGAAGACTACAGAGATTCATAGATACGTAAGTCACATTGGAAAGGTTCCTGGACTGTCATTTCATTCTTTATTTTGTGATTTATCCTAAAGGTTCACTGTATTGTAGGATAGGGAATGAATGAAGGAAATTTGTGTATTAGAAACAAATAGCCTCCTCTTAAGTTCAAGCATAACTTCTTTTCTGTCTCACATTTCTGCAACAGATATCTGAGTATTTCCTTTTTAAATGCCTGCTGTCTTGGTTGCCCCACCCTGGCAATTACCTATGGCTCCGCCCCACAGAATTTACAGGTACCTTTTCTACATAGGCCATACTACTAAGACGGAGTAAAGGCAGCTCTACCTTACATAAAGATACAAACACAGGGGGGCCGCCAATTGAGGAGGCAAAGAAGTATGGCCCAAGTGAAAGAACAGATCAAAACTCCAGAAAAAGTACGAAACAAAATGGAGATAACCAACCTATCAGATGCAGAGTCCAAAACACTGGTGATGAGGATGCTCAGAGAACTCATTGAGTACATTTACAAAGTAAAGGAAGAAATGAAGGATACTCTAAGTGAAATAAAGAAAAATATATGGGAACCAACAGTGAAGGGAAGGAAGCTGAGATTCAAATCAATGATTTGGAATAAAAGGAAGAAATAAACATTCAACCAGACGGAAAGAAGAAACAAGAATTCGAAAAAACAAGGAAAGGCTTAGGAAACTCTGGGACAACTTTAAATGTACCAATATCTGAATCATAGAGATGCCAGAAGGAGAAAAGGAAGAGCAAGAAATTGAAAACTTATTTGAAAAAATAATGAAAGAAAACTTCCCTAATCTGGCAAAGAAAATAGACATCCAAGTTCAAGAAGCAGAGTGTCCCAAATAAGTTGGACCCAAAGAAGAACACACCAAGACACATCATAATTACAATGCTAAAGGTTAAAGGTAAAGCGAGAATCTTAAAAACAGCAAGAAAAAAGGAGACAGTTACTTACAAAGGAGTTCCCATAAGACTATCAGCTAATTTCTCAAAAGAAACCTTGCAGGCAAGAAGGGACTGGCAAGAAATATTCAAAGTGATGAAAAGCAAGGACCTACAACCAAGACTACTCTGTCCAGCAAAGCTATCATTTAGAATGGAAGGGCAGATAAAGTGCTTCCCAGATAAGGTAAAGCAAAAGGAGTTCATCATCACCAAGCCATTATTACATGAAATGTTAAAGGGACTTTTCTAAGAAATAGAAGATCAAAACTATGAACAGTAAAATGACAACAAACACAACTATCAACAACTGAATCTAAAAAATAAAAACAAACTAAGCAAACCACCAGAACAGGAACAGAATCAGAGATATGGAGATCATTTGGAGGGTTATCAGCTGGGGATGGTGGTGGAGGGGAAGACTGGGTGAAAACGTGAAGGGATTAAGAAACATAATTGGTAGGTACAAAATAGACGGGGATGTTAAGTACAGTATAGGAAATGGAGAGGCCCAAGAACTTATATGTATGACCCATGGACATGAACTAAGGAGAGGATTGCTAGAGGGAAGGGGAATACTGGACGGAGGGAGGCAAAGGGGGGAAAATTGGGACAACTGTAATGGCATAATCAATAAAATATACTAAAAAAATGCCTGCCGTCTCTCCTCCCACTTCAATAAATGCTTATTAAAAAGCTACTGTATGGCGTTTCTTTGCCTGATAGAATGGGGGATAAAGGTAAACGAAGCATTGTACTTGTGTCATATGATGAAAGAGAACACTGAAAGCTACCCTTTACAGAGCAAGAACTATACATTGGACATTGTACTGGGTAGCTTATAGATATTAGCTCATTTATCTTCACAGAAAATCTCATTAGCTAGATATTATCTTCAGTTTGTAGATGAGGAAATTGAAGCTCAGATTAAGTTGTGAAATTTGTCCAAAGTCAGTGATTAAGTGGTTAAGAAGTCAAGATTCAAATCTAGGTCCTTGTGCTTAATATTTGTAGTCTATGCAGAAGTTTATGTACTGAATTCATCAATGAATCTTCCCCTTCTCCTCCTGAGAGATTCCAAGTTAACCTCTGAAACATCACCCCTTTCTTGACACCGAGGTACGGTTGGCCTCTCTGCAGATGTACACAAGTGAAATGGTCAAAAGGATCACCTTAGAAAAAAGGTTATAAAAAATAAAAGGTACACAATTTAGACACTAAATCAGCAGCTGAACTGCTGGCCTGAGTTTTCATCATTGTGTTCCTTAAAATACTTATTTGTTTATATACTCATTTACTCAACAAATATCAGCCATGTGCCAAAAACATAGTAAGCTGGACACTGCCATGAGAGTGGATTTTGTCCAACTGTGTGAGTTTTGAGCATCAAATACTACCCAGATATCATTTAATTTCTAATACCAGGAGATAGCTTGGTTAGAGCCTAGCACACATATGTTTGACAATGATTTTGGTAATTGTGATGCTAGTGGTGGTAAAAATAATAGTAACAGCAAGAGCAGCAACTTCCACTTACTGAATGCTTAGTGTTCCAGGTACCAACTACATACTCTGTATATGTGATCTCACTGAATCGTCCTCACAGCACTCTCACGTAGGTATTATCCCAATTTTTATATATTAAGATACTTAGATGTAAAGATACTTGACCAAGTAAATAGTGAAGATAAAATGTGAACTCATTTTGGTTTGATGCCAAAGCCTTACTCTTAACTATTATGGCATAGCACGAAATAAAAAAGCTCAATCTGCAAATTTTTTTTCAGAATTTTTGATTAATTTATTTATATATAAATACAAAAAGGCCACTCAAATGATTTTAGTGAGTGGCTTCCTCTGGAACTTACTTTTGATTTACTGTGTCGTATGAGGGCAGAGAGCAGTCTGTTTGACTCCCCCATCACACCAGCATGATCTTTGGCTTCACACCATTCCACCAAACGCTCCACTAATTTAACATTCTTTCCCAGTTGTTCAGCAGCTTCTGCTATAGGAAAGAAGGTAAACCACCAAGGAATGAATCACTAATAGGCAATCAACTGAAATAACTGGAAGAGATGAAAAAGTGTGAAAGAAAATTATAT
Source organism: Micronycteris hirsuta (assembly GCA_004026765.1). NCBI lineage: Eukaryota > Metazoa > Chordata > Mammalia > Chiroptera > Phyllostomidae > Micronycteris > Micronycteris hirsuta. Next base: position 3,947 of record PVJI01001554.1, on the reverse strand, counting down.
GCTTAAAGAACAGGACAGAATTTTATTAAAGCAAGAACTGCAAACACAGTACTTCACATCTGATGGACTCTCTGGCCTTTCCTATAAAGTTGTGGACTTCCACCCGAAATACAAAAATAGCAACTTCACATTCTTTAAGGTCAGTCTGGTAGTCTACTTGTAAGTGCTCTGTCAAACTATGACAAAGAGTTTTTAGAAGGACTCTAAGGAATCAATATAGAGAAAGGTTTTTAGAATTTAGAAGTGATTAATTCCAAAGAGTGGTTTTCATTGCTGTTTCTGTACACAGAAAATTGATCTCCCTGTTTGCAAAACAAATTAAAAAAAAATTTGACTGTCACTGTATTGAAACATTATGATTTTGAAGACATGGTAAAAATGGGTATGGAATAACACTTAGGAACGGCTCATAGATCAACCTAAAGCTAGGATTACACATATGAATAGAGGTGCTACAGTTCCCACTGAATGTCAATTATAACGAGCATGGGAATTAATACACAGGTTCCAAAACCACTCTTTTTTTTACTTTATTTGCTGCTTATCTTTATGATTACATAGTTCTGAAAGCTAGAAACAAGTCCTTCTGCAACTAGAGGCACATTGAGACTATGAAACCAAAATGCACCTTGAGAAAGCATTTCTTTTACCTTGTGCATCTATTAACATTCTTAATGTTCCCAGAAGTTTGAACTGAACTGGGGGCATTTCAGATTTAAGGAATTTCAAAACTGCCTCTGTGACCCCAGCTGATAACATCTTTGCTTTATTTACAACTAGAGAGAGGAAAAGAGAAAAAAAAGAGACGATGGTTAAAATGCTGTTAGCGTTCTTGATGATAATTATTCAATTCAATACACATTTATTGAGGGTCTTATTATTGTTAAGTCCCCATGTTTTACATTTTTCTATTTAAAGAAAATCTTGCATCCTGTTTGTCTATAGGAACATAACATACAAAATCAAACTTAACCTCAAAATACTTACTTAAATAATTTGTAAAGGAAATCTGACAAGGTTGCCTTCTTGTTTAGGAAAAACACAATTCCTCAACTTAATGATTGTTTTTACCTGTTCTTGACCCCACTGTGATAATACAGATGTTATGGATGTTACTAAACATCAACTGCTATATCAACCAAACTAACTTCACAGAGAGTTTCTCTTCATTCAGTTACACTATTTCATCTAACTGGAAATTTAGTTTTAGAAAGTAGAATAAAAGAATAGTTTAAATCATCTCCCATATTACTTCCCTTGATAATGTAATCTCATGGCTCAAAAGCTTTTAATCCAAAAGGACACATTAGGGCTATTTCTTAAAATTTAATCTTTACTGTATTTTTTTTCCATTACCATTTAGCCCCCTTTTACCCTCTTCCCCGCAACTATTTTTAAAAATTTTATGTCTGCTTGCAGGGAAAAAAAACAACTTTAAAAGTCATTCTTTAGGGGACTCTGTTAATTGATGCCATTATCTTACCTAAACTGAAGGTGCTTTAAAAAAGCTTAACAATAAAATATGATACAAATCTTGGGAGTTCACAGAAGGTAATAGAGTTATTTGAATGATCTGAGCAAAGGAAAAGATTATGCTTGTATAGTCGCAGAAAACAAATTTAACAAATTATCTCCATTTACCAGTAAAAAATGTTAACAATTTGAAGACTTTCTTTTCATGGTCAGGGCAGGTCTACAAGTCGCATAAAGTAAATATCTTACCAAAACAACGGATTTTATTTCTCACAGAGTTGCCTTTCATTTTTCAGTCTTACCTGGAATGGCCAGGTTTCTGAGGGCACTTAGTGCTGCATGCTGCACTGTTACATTTCCATCTTCAACATGTCTGTCCAGTAAATGTGTAAGTTTTTCTACAATTCCGTTGTCTACCATATGGATACAATTTCCATCTGAACAAAATAAAGCATTTTTTCATCCTCTGCACAAATATCAATAAGTATTTTGTAATACTGATGCCTGACCAATATTTACATTCATGAATATGGAACCACAGGAAAATAGAATAAATTCTAACACTCCCATCAGATTTATAGATATTTTTACTAAGAAGTCTGGTTATAAGATTACTAAAATAGATAACATATTAAAAATAAGAAAACTCTCTAGCTTAACCTGATAATATATCAGAAGATGAATAAGTAGAAACCACATGCTTAAATGTCCACCGATAGTGAAGTGTGCCAGAGTTCTGCCAATATTATGAGACAGTATTTTACGTTTTGTTTTCCTAGCTGATACTCAAATTATTTTTCAATGATAGAATTTTTGAAGCATTTATAAAACACAGAATATTAAAATAAACTGATATTTACCGCACATTTAGCTTCAACAATCATCAATATTTTTCAAGTTTGAATTCCATCATTAAGGAGTTAGTGATGGTCCCCCAAAAGAATGGAGTGAAAACGGAATGTCACCTATTATAGTAACAGTTTCTACTAAACACAAAAGCAGCCCCTACTTCTATACACAGCATTCATTTCTAGATCAGTGGTAGGAGTGCCACACTTCAGAAATAAATATGGTAGTCTGGTGCTTCTGAAATATTAAGCTATATTACATATTCTACCCTAAACCAGAGAAATAGCAACATTTAAGTTTTATACATATAAAAGTATGAATTAAGGCACAATAACCCTACAATGAAAACTCAGATTATTAAATCCAAAACAAAATCACCAGGCAAGAGATATATCCTCTTAGATCATATGTTTACTAGAATAGGACTCAAGTATATTGATCTTTGAAGTGCAGAGTACTCAAAGGACTTCATGATCATTGTTCATGATCTCCAAAGTACCAGAACTTAGCTGAATTACCTAAAATATGTAATTTGTAAGTAAAGTCACTACAAATATTTCAGATCTCTGAAAAATAATGGTAGCAGTACACATATACACTATGTATAATTCTGAACTGTTCCGTTTTAGTACATGTAATGTTAAAGAAAAAGACAGAACATCTGACTTTTAAAATTATAACAATATGCTTACCATTTCTGGCAAAATTTGCAATTGCCAATGCTCCAGCAAGCTGTAGCTGGTGGTTATTTGATGGAATCCAGGACAGCACCCTTTGAAACACATTACCTTTTCCTCCCTCAAATAATTTTTGCATGGATTCATCTGGAGGTAAATAAAACAAACAGGTAAGAGGAAAATAATTCTGAGTAACAAATCCATATTTCAAAATGAATATCCAACTGGGAAACTATATAATTTATAAGAGGAAAAGTAATGACTCTTCTTTAATAAATTTTTAGTAGAGACTGGACAAGAGACTTTACAATTTTTCTAGTCTCAGTCCCAGGCAACCATTTGGCTTTTAGTCCTTGGGTACCACAGCTGTCTCTTCTACATGACAGCTCTTTAAATATGAATGACAGTGAAGACTACTCTTTTCCAGGTTTACTATCTCTAGTCCTCTCCATATGTTTAAGATTTCAAAATCGTCATATCAACAGGATTTAATGAGATAGGAAAACGATAAAATGCCTGATATAGTGTTCACAAAAGAGACAATAAATTTTTAAGAATCTGACAACCATGTTCTTTGGTTGGTATTCATTAGAACTTACCTCCAAGAAGTAATAAAACCATTAGATCTGAAGCAGTTTTGAGCTCAGCAATATCATCCTCTTTGTCACTATCCACTTTCTGTTGAACAATCTCTAGTAGACATTCTACCAAGCCTGCTTCGACCAGCTGTAGTTTAATAGCATCTAAAGAATAATGTGAAAAAATAACCAAAACTTGAGATGAAATACGAGTTCTGGGATAAGCAAACCATTATGAAGAAAGAAACCAAGAAAATGCATGATTCAGATAACACACCTTTGAAGATTTAAGTTTCAAAAGGAAGTATCTGACAGTACAGCCAAAATACAGAAAAGATTTCATTTTTATATTTCAAATTATGTTATATTT